>PVKE010002301.1:10000-84834 GCA_004027555.1 Craseonycteris thonglongyai | reverse complement strand
GGATGGCTCAGTGGGTTAGGCGCTCACTTTGCAGCCCCGGGGACCGAGGATTGAATCCCGGCCCCGGCCCGTGCGGAACCATATGCTGAACTGGGAGCTCCCCCAGTTCAGTTCTCTCTCTGTCTCTATCTCTGTATCTCTCTCTCTCTCTGTCAAAAAAAAATAAAGAAAAATAAAATAAAGTATATGCCTAAATATTTATTTTTTCAATTACCAACTTAAATGATCAATTATCAATACACAAAATTTATAACTATTTGTCTTTTGTGGCCAGGACAACTGTTTTCCATTTGTGGCTCACCAAGTACTGTGACCGTGGGTTGGGACGTTTTTGATAAGGAGCAGCAACTAAGATGAGAGCCTGCAGTTTCTTCCACCGCCATTTCCTTATTAAGAGCTGGCCTCTGCCTGTTCTTCTCTGCTACGGCCAGTGTTCTCACTCCTTAGGCGGACTCATGCTTCCTTTCCTCGAATATCTCTGGTTGTCTGTAAGGACAGGTTCCGATTTGGGAATTGTTGTAGGGGAGTTGTAGCTAGGCTTTTGTTTACCAGACCTCAAAATTATGTCATTCTACACATCCAGTCGGACCTTAGATGGATGCTCAGTGATCCGTAAATTTCCTGTGCGTCACATCACACTGCAGTCTACTTGGGCCCACTGCTCCTGACCATCCCCAGGCCCTCCTTGGCATGAAGTTACCTCCCACTTTTTGTCCTCTGCTAATCCAGGCTCCCAACATCCTCATTTAACTCAGGGAGCTCCTTTCAATTGCAGTCTATTTCATAGCAGCCCTGGTTACAGGGAACAGCCACTGTGGTACTTTTCAAAGACGGTGGTACTCCTTCACTAGTGATTCTCTGAAAGACTTGGTGGAGGCCACCTCAGGAGACATGGTACCAAGAGAGGTGAGCTGGCTACATGTGAAAATATGCTTCAGTGTTTCTTTCTCCTTGATTCTTTGGATTCTTTCCTATAAAAATGTCAGGGGGCAGGGTGGGGTGGGGTGGGGAAGCTGGGATGGCTCAGTGGGTAAAGCGCTCGTTTTGAAGCCCCGAGGACCAAGGATTGAATCCCGGCCCAGGCCCATGTGGACCCACATGCTGAGCTGGGGAGTGCCCCCAGTTCAGTTCTTGCTGGGGCCTATGTGGGAGGCTCCCAGCCCAGTTCCTGCCCTGCCCAGCCCTGTGCCCACCTGTGGAGTGAAACTATATGGAAAACTAATGTCAACTATGGAGACTGCTCTGGGCCCTCCCCCTTCTCTCTGTCTCTCTCTGTCTCTGTTTCTGTCAAAAATCAATAAAATAAATCTTAAAAAAAAAAAATGTCAGGGAATTTCCTCCTTCTCATTTGCATATTGTTGGGTCTAGAAGTAGGTTAGAAAACAACAGTACTGTCCCATTTCAAATGGTACCTACGGTCCGCCTAGTCTCTCTGGGCTCAATTCAAGGTGTCAGAAGTGGCGAGTGAGGAGTGGGGAGGAGCAGGGCTTCCTTTCTAAGGTAACTGCTTCAGATGAGGTCAGAATAGGGTCTTCAAACAAGGCAGAAATAGCCTCATTATATAAGGGAAGAGGCTTTTCTTCTACTGCCAAGAGGGGTTTGGGAGTTTGGGGGCTTGAGTTACTGGAATTTATCCAAATCGTACTTTATGGTCCCATTACTAATTGCAGATTCCTATTCTTTCCTGATGATAACTCTCTCTCCTGCATGGAATCTGGGGAGGCTGGTAATTTAATTGACTTCGTAATTTGGCAATTTGTTGATAAAGTTTTGAGTTTGGTTTTCAGCCTTGTGGCTCAGTGAAGAAAACATTCTTTTAACTCTGTTGTAGAAAGAATACAGCTTTTTACATCTTGAGCTGAGAATTTAGGACTCAGAGTGTGTCACTGCTTTTCTTTAAGTGCTACAGTTTTAAACTCATTTCTTGAGTTCATTTGAATTACTCTTGCTTTTCATAGTTTTTATTTTTTGAAAAAAATTTATTTGTTTTTTTTGACAGAGACAGAGAGAGACAGAGACAGAGAGAAGGGGGAGGGCCCAGAGCAGTCTCTATAGTTGTACGTCATCAGTTTTCAACATAATTTCGTTCCACACAAATGGGTGGGGGCCATGCAGGGCAGGAACTAGCTGGGGGCCTCCCGCATGGGAAACACACCCCCTTGATCCAGGGGCCAAAACAGGGGCTGAGAACTGAACTGGGGTCCTCTCTCATGGGAAGCACACCCCAGTTCAGCATATGGGTCCTCATGTGCTGGGGCCGGGACTTGATCCTCGGACCCCGGGGCCACATAGCAAGTGCTTAACACATTGAACCATCCCAACTTAACCTTATTTTTATTTTTTGACTATGCCACTTGTTTTCCCAAAGCCTTATCTTCAGTGAGTACTTCAATTCAGGTGACCATATGTGGTCATTTACCTAACTTTTTTTATGTATACCAAGGGCTTCCTGAGCCCATAGCTTAACCAGCTAAATCACAGCCTTCATTCCAAACCAGGCCAGAGTTTCTCAAAATGCAGTACATTGCAATCCCACTTTGGATGATCACTGTTCTGTCTTTTTCCTATGGTCCCATTCCGCTTCCTTGAAATTTGAGATAACAGTTTTGGGTTATTGGGCCTGACTCTTTTGGAACCAAAAGGTCACTCTAATAAGGATGGACAAGAATTTTCTTTGATCTTTAGGCTATTGTAGATCTGCTTTTTAGGGTGTGGAGAGGGGCCTCAACCTCAGCTGCAGTCTTCACAATGGAGCAGGACAGCTCCCTCATTGATGCACAGGGGTTTACAGCTTACAGACTGTGACCTGCCCTCCACTGGGTTGTCTCATCCCAGCTTCTCAGCCGCCTGTGAGAAGGGCAAGACAAACACAGATGTTCTCGCCTTTGAGGCTGAGAAAAGAAATGAAGAAACTTGCCTGGGATCCCCAGGGTTGGCTAGTAGTTGGGCCAACAATCAAATCTACATCTTCTCAGCTCCTCCACGCTGACTTCCCTGGAAGGCCCCGCCATAACACTCACTGGCCCAGTGCAAGCGTACACATGGAGGCCTAGGTACTGTTACCGAAGTGTTTAAGAGCAATAATCAACTGTTAAATTACCGGTATACTCTATATTTCTGTCTTGACATGTCACAATTTGGAGTCTCCAGAGCAGGTACTGAGACTGAGTTTGGCCTGACAGGTATTAGTGATCAACCTGGGGAGGAAACAGACGCAAACAGAAGAAGTCCAACTGCAACGCAGGCCCCACCAAGCCTCCGCCATTCCCACAGTGTGTTCCAGAGCATGTGTGGCCCATTGGGCCCTACAGGGTTAGGGGAACCAGCGGGCCACCCTCACCAGCTCCAGGACAGGTG
The DNA here is from genome assembly GCA_004027555.1 of Craseonycteris thonglongyai. NCBI lineage: Eukaryota > Metazoa > Chordata > Mammalia > Chiroptera > Craseonycteridae > Craseonycteris > Craseonycteris thonglongyai. The sequence continues at coordinate 81,477 of PVKE010002301.1, read as the reverse complement.
GGGCCTTTGGATGAAGGGGTTCTGTGTAACTGCAGCAAGAGCTGACAGCAGAGCAGGAAGTCCCCCCTCTAACAATACTCCTTCCTAACGGCCTGTTCAGCTCGGGAAAGGGTAGGCCCTTCTCTTCCCATTCCTGAACTTCCTGGTCTCCATCTCCAACCTCCATCCATCTGCCTCCCCGGCCACCCCTTGGGCCTCTGGGTACCCCACACAGGGGCTTGAGCCACCCTGGGGGAAGACAGAGGGGCAGGAGATCCCCAACCCCTAACATCCTGGAGGTGGGCAAGGAATTTCAGGGTCCCTAGATTGGGCTAAAACGGGACGGGGCACATCTCCACTCCTGGGCAACCGGGGTGCAGATGGAAGGTCCCTAAAGCGGGAGGGGCAGGGTCGCGCCGGTTTTGCTGGGATCTAGTACTGCGACCAAAGATCATACCGAGATGCTGGGAGGCATCCACGAGACTGTGCTTAGCGGAAGCTCCGCATTTCTTAGAGATCGACTCCAGCGAGTATTAAATAAAACAAAGGCTTAAAAAGATCTCCACGAGGACCAGAGACTGTAACTATTAGCTGTCCTCCTGGGTGGTAGCTGTGCCAGCGCTCATGTCACTCTTGGAGGCTGGGGGTCGCCCTTGGTCCAACAATCTTCTCCTGCGGTGGAATCCTCCCTGCGGGTGGGGTGTAGGTCGGGTCGCTTCCCAGCCCCTGCTCGCGGCCACCTCCCTGGAGCCGAGCATAGTGGGGCTCTACCGGGCGCGTGGGGGAGCAGGGGCAGGGACGAGCGCTACCAGGAGCCGGGGTGGCCCGGCCCAGCCTGACGCGGCGGCGGGCCGAGTCCTCTACCACAGCCACGAGGGCCAGCATGCCTCGGCCTTCCCCTCCCGCCGCTCCGCGCGCGTGGGAGTCAGTGCGTCGTGCACCCGCCGCGGGTCACAGGCTCGGGCACCCTCCGCAAACGAGCCCAGGCGGAGGGAGGCGCAGGAGCGCGCTCGCCTGGCGGAGGCGGGGAAAGGAGCCTGCGAGGCGGAGGCTCGGGGCGCAGGGGAGGGAGCGCAGCGGGAGGAGGGGCAGGTGGGAGAGAGGGATCCGCCTGCCGCGCTCCGGCTGCTCGGCATGTGTGGCTGCAGGTGCTGGTCGCTGCTGCTGTCCCAGGGCTGAGTGGCGCCCTGGTGTCCGGACAGTGCGTGAGCCAGTGTGTGTGTCCGCGCGGGCGAGCGCCACGCCGGCCCCGAGCCTCCCTGTCGCTCCCACGGGCCGCGGTGCATGTTCGCCTCCTGCCACTGCGTGCGGAGAGGCAGGAGGACCATGAAAATGATCCACTTTCGGAGCTCGAGCATCAAATCGCTCAGCCAGGAGATGAAATGCACCATCCGGCTGCTGGACGACTCGGAGATCTCCTGCCACATCCAGGTGCGGGAGGCACGGGGCGAGGGAAGCGGGTGTGCACCGGGCGCAGGGCGGGGGGCCTCTGCGGTGGGCGTGCGCCGACTGGGGCGGGGAACCCACCCACGGGCCCAGCTAGGAAGCTAGATTTCCCTTCCTCCGCCTTCTGAGGCTGGACGCCCTACCCGGGAATGGGCTGCCGTCCCCGGCAGGCGCACGTTATCAGCGCCCGGGCCCCTTCTGGCATGGACACTGCGCGCACGTCTCGCTGCATCCAGGCTGGGGGTGACGGGCAGCTGCCTCCGGGGGGACTCTGGCCTCCCTGACCCCTATCCCGCCAGGAAATGGTAGCTGCCAGAACCGAGAGGGGCACCTGCAGGTCTCCCACTCTCCCATCTCCCTTCCTCCACGTGGAGAAGGCATGCATCAGCCGGGGTTCACTCATCTTTCTTTCCGGCTCCCGGGCTCCCACCCAGGGACTGGCTCCCTGCCGGACCCCTGCCCGTGACCTTTACTTCTCTGCGGGAGGAGGTGGCCAAGTTTCCCTGGAGGGGAGGGCGAGAGGCCGGGCTGTCCCGGTCCAGCCTTGAGCGCTGGGGCGCGCGCAGAGTGTAACTGGACCTATCTCGAAAGGAATCTTGTGAAATCTGAGTGTTTCAGAGAAAAGAAAAGGGCTGCAAGGCCGGCAGAGACGAGCTGAGCTCAGGGCTCAGGGCACCTGCGGGACCTGGGTCCGGGGGGAAAGCACCGTTGGAGTATTTATTGGTGAACGTTCGCTCGCCCGAGTTGGGGAAGGCAGCGTAGCGGCAGCCGCACCCTCGGGTAGTAACTGCCTTTGGACTCGCAGGAGAGCTAGTATGAGCCGCAAGTGTGTGTGTGCACTTTTTGTGCGCGTGTATGTAGTGGGCAGTTGTGTGCGCTCTCCCAAGACCCATCCGGCGCGCACAGTTTGGGAGGGTCGTGTTAGGGCTCAGTACTATTGACTCCTGATTTTAAAATGTGTTGACTTATCCATGTTTTGAATGAAGCCCCGGGACTGGGCTTCAAGGTACACGGTCCCCTATACCTCGTTCTGGTGAGAGGTGAATGGGGGCAGCGTCGCCCAGCGGCAGGAATCCGTTTCAGGGCTGTGTGAACCAAGAATGAAAGAATGAATTAAAAAAAAAGATCTCTCCCCCCACCCCCACCCCCGTGGGAGCTTGTGACACGAGACAGTGGCAACTAATTTGTAAGCAGACAGCTGGACAAGGTTCAGGGCAGCAATGTGGTGCCCATCATGATCCCCCAGGAAAGGAGGCTCCCACTGAATTTTCTGGAGGACCTTGAATTCATTCTGAGCTAAATGCTGCTGCTAAACTTACTAATAAAAGGACCAGCAGGACACGCAGTGCTTCTGCTGCCACAGAGCTGCACAGAAGCATTTGGCATGTGCTGCCTTGTGATCCAGACATTGTTGTTTGTGTACTTTGTTTATGTCTAAGTGGATGAACATGAGTCCTTTAAATCCACATTGAACACGGAGGACCAGCAGCAGGGAGTGGGGCTCTTGACTTTCCTTTGCTCTCTGCCGAGTTCCGTCCCACTTGGAGTTGACATCACTGGTTTTTACCCGGTTCCGGACTAAATAGATAAGTAGTCTTCCAAGGACGTGTATTTGTTATCTGGTGTCCTGGTAAACAATACATTGTAGCTGCTCTGATAACAGTTTGGAAAGTTAGCCTTTTACAGCCCAGCTGGTGCCAGAGGTTAAAATGCTGTGTTCCAAAATGTTGATTTCAGTATTGCTTAAAAAACAAAAAGGAGTGTTTTACTTTGGGGCACATTCTTTTCTGCCCCTTCTGCTCCCAAATGGTCGTTATCATTTAACCAATTCAAATGAATTAAAAGATTTTATTTTAATAATCTTGGACCTTAAACCTTCCTAGAGCATTCCAAACCCAGGGATTGAAATTGTATTTTTGGGTGTAAGGCCATACACACAAAAAACTTGCCATTTATTTACATTGACAGCAAAGAGCTTTTTTTTTAAAAAAGAAAAGAACCCTTTGGAGTGACCAGTACATGCCCCATGGAAGCATCTCTCTCCCCTTCCTGTCTTTCTGCCCTTCCCCCCTCACCTCCTTCCTTGCCTTTTCCTTCTGTTCCAGGGAAGCACAAAGTTAAAGGACTATATGGAGTGTTACACTGTGTCTCACATGTTCTCCTTTCATAACCCATGGGGTATGGGTTTTTTTTTTTTTTTGATAAACAACAACTTTTAAATAGTCCCTTTCCAAATTATATAATTTTGGCAATATTTTGGCAAAAACAAAGCAACAAACAAACGAAAAACATCCTTCAAACAAGCAATTTAATGACCCAGTCTTAGCCTGGTAGCCAGTTCCCGAAGGAGATGCCTGAAGTCACATGCTTTGTCTCTTTTCACAGGGTCATGTCGTTTGCTTGTGAAATGTTTAGGTAGCGTGGAAGAGGAATTCCACATGGACAAGAGTGAAAGGAGGGCACTGGGCCTGGGGAAGGGAAGTCACTGAATGCTTGTTCCCCACGGGGCCTTTCCAGCTGAGCCAGACTGCGAAGTCCAGAGACTGTAGAAGGACATGGCTTAGTTCTTCCCTCTTTCTTCCAGTCTACTGCTTCAAGTAGAGTAGGGTCCTAGCCATCTTCCCCATTCAATCCACTGTTTCAGATGCCAGCACGGGTATTCACAACTCCCAATGAACTTGTCATTTTTTAAAAGTTCTTAGTTTATGAGTCCTCATGAAAAATATGCTCAATCACCACAGATAACGTCCCTGACGAATCTTTAGCCTTCTGTCTTCCAAGCGCCACCTCACTTTTTGCCAGGACCAACATTGGGCTCTGCAGTCCCCCTGACTCTCCTCATTCTGCTCTTAAATTCTTTTTGCTGTTTTCTCGAAGTCTTTTCCTTCTCATACAGGCCATGTCTTGCACGTCTGTGTTTGGGTTCATTTTTCTTTGCTTAATTCAAGGGATCATAAATCATGCCAAAGCCAGTTGTCTTTCCACCACCAAAATGGGTTCTGAATTGAAATACAAAGATGACATCTGGTGTGGTCTTGTACATTTCGGGTATTTTCCCCCAAATTTCTGCCTTAGGTCTTTTTGCCTTCCCAGGGTGAAGGACGTCGATGACCATTTGTTTCTGTTGAGGTCGTTGATTGGTCATGAACTTTCTGGTCTGGGTAGTTGCTGTGTGGTTCATGATGGCGGCCGACCCTCTAGCGACCAGGGAGGAAAAGAAAACTTGTAATTTTTAATATTGACTTTTATTGGGTAAAATGTAGGCTTTTCACATTATGCATTCTTTGGGAAAGCCTGTAGTTGGATTTGGATTTGGATTTGAATAGAAATCCTAGCATAGTGCTTAGCACATAGTAGTCACTCTCAGTAAATATTTATACATGTAGCTTGGATCATTTCCTTTCTATATGTTAAATCCATAATGGTAAGAACATTTTGTTGTTCATCAGGGAGTCTCCAGTATTTAGAGTAGTGCCTGGCATATAGTATGTGTTCAATAAACACTTGCTTAATAAATGCCCAATATTTAGTCTAGCTCTTTACCTCATGAACATGAGGACACTGGATTGGGAACCAGGAGGTGTGTGGTTTAGTTATATTACCAACCAGTTTTGTGACATTGAGTGAGTCATTTGATATTTGGAGTTAAGGTTTCTTCTTTTGTAAAATAAGGAAGCTGGATTAGATGGATGGCTTCAGTTTTAAAAGTCTAAAGTTTAATTATTATCTAGACCAATTACATTTGAGTAAAACATTGCTGTTGACAAAGTGGTTGTACATACATGATCTCTTGTGATTTTTGTAACTGTTCTGCATTATCTTCATTTTATTGATGTTATAGTTTATTGAGTGTTATCTTAATTTTATAGATGTGGAAAATGAGGTTCAGAGAGATTAAGCAATTTGGTCACCTAGCAATTAATTGAGTAGAACTCAAAATCCAGAGCTCTTCTCTGTAGCACTGCCTCTTGAAATTTGAGAGTTAGGATGCTTTTGGCTGCAAGTAAGACAGTAGCCAAGCTAAAGTGGCTTAGATTACCAGGACACTTGTTATCTTTACCTAATGACAATTCCAGAGGTAGGAAACTTCTAGTTGCAGTAGATACAATTTCCAATATATGCCATTCAAGCACAGCCTTTTCTATGTCAGTAAGACATGGGAGTGTAACATTTTGCTTAAGAGTTTCCAGTTCTTTTTCAAGCTAGCTTTTGTGGTCATTGACTTGGAGAATACCACATAAAAGCTTCCTAGCATTTTTTTTTTTTAAAATCTCCACTTACCTCTTCTTCAAAATTCTCTTTGTGACAGTATACATATTTGGTGGCTCCAACCTCTGCTGGCTCCATTGAATTTTTGTTTTCGTGCTCTAACTTCTTTTTTTTTCTTTGCTTTTCCTTCTAGGTTAAACTGAACAATCCCTTCATTTTTCTCTGTGATGTATCTTAGCAGTGAATTACTCCTCCCGGCTAAGAGCTTCACATCTTCGGTGTTGTAATGATTGTGTTTCTTTTCCCATGTCTGTTGATAAGAAAATTGCTGCTCCTTGTTGGCTCCCTCCCTTTCCTCCATCACAGCGGCGGATTCAGGCAGGCACACGAGTGCATAAAAAGCCCTCGTGCTTTACTTTTTTTTAAAGCCTTTTACCCCAAGCTACTTCTTTTTTTAAAAAAGATTTATTTTTATTGTTTTTGACAGAGAGAGAGAGAGAGAGAGAGAGAGAGAGAGAGAGAGAGAGAGAGATACAAAGTCAGAGGCAGAGAGAAGGGGGAGGGCCCAGAACTATAGTCTCCATAGTTGCTCATCATCGGTTTTTCCACATAGTTTCATTCCACAGGTGGGCGTGGGGCTGCACAGGGCAGGAGCTGGGCCGGGCTCTCACCCCAGTACGGAACTGAATTGGGGGCACTCCCCAGTTCAGCATATGGGTCCACATGGGGGCGGGGCCGGAATTCGATCCCCGGTCCCCGGCGCTGCAAAGTGAGCGCTTTACCCACTGAGCCATCCCGGCTTCCCCGTGCTTTGCATTTTATCCCACAGGAACACCCTTCTCCAGGCCCCATAAGACTTCTCATCAGATTCTATTGGCCAGGCTTGGGTCATTATGCTCATGCCGTAGGAACCTGTGCGCCTGCTGTCTTCACTGTTCACTCTGTATCATGGGAGGTGGGCTCTGCTATTATGGAAGGAATGAAGGGGTATTTGTGCGTGTGTGAGTGTGTGTGTGTGTGTCTCTGTGTATGTCTGTTTGTCCGTCTGTGATGGGGGCAGGAACAACTAGTGGCTAAGCAGGCAATAGTGTCTTTCAGAATGGTCAAATTAAGTTACAATTATTGTTGCAATAAAATTGTTAGGAGAGTTTAAGAAGGTATCACCTTAGCCCTGGCTTATTTTAGGTAATCTTTGTATGAACAAATTCTAGGACAAGAAAAATTATTGGATAGTCCTTTGTAGTTTGTGTTGTTAAATATGAGTTCAGTCCTTGCTGAACTGGTAGGTTCTGGGCAGCTACAAGCCATTTTGTGTGGAACAGGTATCTCTACTCTTGCTGACCTGGCTGTATGGCGAAGTGCTTGAGAGTTTATGTTCTGGTGTGCTCCTTGCTTGGGCTGGAACCTTGGCTCTGTCATTGATTAGCCAGGTGATTTTGGGTAAGTCACTTTATCTCTTTGGGACTCAGTTTTCTCACCTATAAAATGGGGATAATAATGGCAAAGACCTCATGGGCTTGTTGTAAGGATTCAATATAGAATGTATGTAAAGTGCTTGGCTTAGTGCCTGGCCCATAGTAAGAGCTGAAAGAATATTGCCAGTTATCTTAATATTATGTGAAGGCATATTAGAGGTATTCCTAAGTAGTGTGAAGACTTTGACTTAGAATCTAATGTCTTTAAGGTCAACTCTGTCACCTGTTTGTGCAAGACCATAAACAAGTCACGGGGCCTCCCATTTTTCATCTGTGAAATGGGCATACTAATTTCCATAATTTACACCTTCTATTGGGTTGTTGAGATGATGTATGTAAATGCATGTTGAAACTGTTAAAACATCATCCATTTATGTGGAGGACTACTCTAGTCAATATATTATAGTTAAAAAAAAAAAAAAGAATGGTATACTGCTCCCTGAATTTCTTAACAGGAATTGATGGTCACACACAAACATACATATGTATTAAATATCAGGCCCATGGTGATCCTGCCGGTGAATTCCAAGTGAGTTTTAGCAACAGCCATAGCTTTTCTGCTAGTAAGGACAACCCAACACTTCCTTTATCAGATGCATCTAGAATGCCATTTAGAGTCCATTGAAAATCAGACACAAAAGGAACAGAAGGGAGAGACAGTTTGTTAAATACTGTGGCCCAGTGCTGACGTTTTCAGACTAGACTACATGGGCCAGCTCTTTGTATTAACTATATTCTGGGGGGAAAAAAAAACGGGTAATGCTATTTCAGTGGTCTGCTAAGATCTTATCTCTTGATGTCCTCAGAGCAAAGACAAAGGGTATTGACTGTGGGGAGAATGAAATACTGTTAGCTCCGTGTCATTTGGACACTACATCTGATGGATGCTTTTAAGTTCATCTAGTACATTCGAATTCAAGCTTGATTTAACATTAAGTACATTGACTGGCTCATATATCCAGAAATCCTGAGTTAAGTACTTAATTCAAGGACTTTTGGGAGTGAAAAGGTTACAATAGTTCCAATTTTCACATTTTTATAGGATACCCTCTAGTGAAAGAGAAACTACTTCTAACTCAGAATTCTAAGCAAAAGTTTTTCAGTCATTTGATCAGACCTCCTGGGTCACATGCCCACCCGTGACCCAGTGACTGCAGTAAGTGGAAGGGAATCTGCTAATTAGCTTAAGGTGACCAGAACTTGACCCTGGGACTCAGGGTGGAACCAGCTTCCTTTTTGGTGGTGGTCTGCATGGGGGATGGGTCAATATCTAAAAATCAGGACTCTCTTCAGAAAGGAGAAAGAGGGAAAGGGGGAAAGGGGGATATGGTTGCTAGGAAGATAACCCACCATATCTATTCTAGATGGTTTGTCTGGGTGAGTGATTCTCATAGTGTAGTCCAGGGACCCCTGGAAGTCCCTGAGATAATTTCAGGGGGTCTACAAGAGTCAAACTATTTTCAAAGCAATCTTAAAATGTTATTTACATTTTTTGATTTTATTGAGATCTAATATACATACCATAAAATCTACCCAGTTAAAGTGTACAATTTTAATATATTTACAGAATTGTGTAATCATCACCACAATCAATTTTTAGAACATTTTCATCATCCTCCAAAGAAACCCTGTGCCCTTCTCAGTTGTATTCCTATTTTCCCCTAAATCTCCCAGCTCTATCTAACTATGAATCTACTTTCTATCTCTAGATTTGTCTGTTGTGGACATTTGATAAAAATGGAATTATACAAAATGCAGAGCTATTGTGTCTGTTTTTTTTTTCCACTTAGCATAATGTTTTCAAGGTTCACCCATGTTGTAGCTCATATCATTACTTCTTTCCTTTTCACTGCCAAATAATATTCCATTATATTGTTAGATCACATTTCCTTCATCAGTTCATCAGTTGATGGCAATTTGGGTTGTTTTTACCTTTTGGCTATTGTGAGTAATGTTGCAGTGACCATTTCTGTAAAAGTTGCTGTATGGACACGTTTCATTTCTCTTGGGTATGTCTGGGAGTGAAATTGCTGGGTCATATGGTGATTCTTTGTTTAATCTTTTAAAGGACTGCCAAACTGTTTTGCCAAGCAGTGGCACCATTTTGCATTCCCACCAGCAATATATTAAAAGGCTTTAATTTCTCTGCATATTTGCCAACACTTACTATCTGTCTGTTTGAGTATAACGATTTTAATGGTGTATTTGATTTGTATTTCCTTGATGGCTGATGACGTTGAACATCTTTTCATGTGCTTATTGGCATTTGTATGTTTTCTTTGGAGAACTAGTGGATCATTTGTCCATTTTAAAATAATGTTTTCTTTTTTTAATTATTAAATTTTGGGGGGGTGACATTGGTTGGTAAAAATTACTTGTATTCCAGGTTCATTACATTGTCTATGCATTGCATTATGTGCTTATCACCCAGAGTTGGTTCTCTTTCTATCACCATATATTTGATGCCCCCTCTCTATTCCCTGAAATTTTCTTTTTGAGTTGTAAGAGTTCTTTCTATGTTCTGGATATAAACCTCTGATCCACTAAGTGATTTGCAAATATTTTCCCCCCCATTCTGTGGGCTGTCTTTTTACTTTCTTAATGGTGTAAAAATTTTTAAAATTTTGATGAAATCCAGTTTATCTTGTTTTTTCTTTAGTTGCTGATGTTTTTGGTGTCATAGCCTAATGTAAAGTCATACATTTATGACTATATTTTCTTCTAACAGTTTTGTAGTTTTAGCTCTTATGTGTAGGTCTTTGACTTATTATTTTATTGGTATGTAATTCACATACCACAAAATCCACCATGTAAAGTGTATAATTCAGTGGATTTAGTATATTCAGAAAGTTGTACAACCATCACCATTATCTAATTCCAGAACATTTTCATCCATCCTCCAAATAAATCTGTACCCATTAATAGCCGCTCCTCATTTATGATCCATTTTGAGTTAATTTTTGAATGTGGTATGAAATAGGGGCTCATCTTTATTCTTTTGCTTTTGGTTATCCCATTGAATTTCTTGTCACCTTTGTTGGGATGTTGTTTGCCTTTTCTATTGTCATTCTCTCACAAGTGTATAGTGGAGTTTCCCAGGGGCTGCATGAGATGTGCTACAGCATGTTGAATGCAGAAGCAGATGTGAAGATCAAGCTATCTTCTATTGAGCCAGATGTTAAAGATATTTGTGAAAATGGGAAACAGTGCTGCTTTTCTTACTAAATTAGTTTGTAAAGAAGTTATTATTTTCATGAAAATATGTAAATTGTATTAATGTGTAATGGGACTGTTATTTTTTATGATTATTTTTTATTCTCAAGTTCATTCAGCTTTTATTTTTATTTACATGCCGTAATTACTTTTTTTTATTGTTAAATTTATTGGGGTGACATTGATTGGTAACAATTAGATAGCTTCCGGATGTACAAGTTCACATTACATCACCTATGTATTGCATTATATGCTCACCACCCAGAATCAGCTCCCCTTCCATCACCATATATCCGGTATCCACTCTCGCCTCCCGCCCTCAACTCTCCCTCCCCACTCCCCAGGTAACCACCAAACTGTTATTTTTAAATGAATCAAAAGTTGAATATTTAAAAACGTTTCAACAAATATTGGTGGATATAGCCCAAATAACAGTTCTATAGATTCTCAGTAGCATAAAGGAGTTTTGAGGCCAACAAGCTAAGAATTGCTGGTTTTGGTAAATTGTCAATTTATTGACCTTCCTGAAATAAAAAACAACTCCCATGCATCTTGGGCATCTAAAATAGCAAATGTGTAAATGTGTATTTGGATTTCTTAGTAGTAACCATATACTCAGTCTTTGTGTGTGTGTGTGTGTGTGTGTGTATTGAAGTGCTAACAGAAGGACAAGGCAGACTTGGCTGTAGTGACATTTCCCAATTATACTTGCTCTCTAACTGAATCTTGATTTTTTTCAACTCTAATAATGCGATAAAGCTGTGTCTCACTTTGAGACCCCTCTTTTGGCTGTGGAAAATGTATAGCATCCATGCGGTAAGTATTTAAAATGTAGGCCACTTGAATGAGACCCATCAGTCAGCTGAATTCTTAAGTTGTTACTTCTTTTTCTAAGTAGGCGTTTTGGGAAAGCTGCAAAACATCGCAGGCATGAAAATACCAGAACGTGTCCTGTGGAGAATTAGATTCACACGTGTAAGTGACAGGCATTGGGTAGATAACATGGCCCTCTTAATTCCCACTTTGTGTGATGAAGGATTCAAGTTGTTGCTCTTATTAATTAGCAGAGAGCCAGATGTGGAGTCCAGAGATGGGAAAAAAGGAGGTGATGATCAGACCATTAGGGCAGCTTTTGCAGCTCAGGTTTGAACTTGATTCAGGCTAAAAACAGTTGGTGCTCAGCTCTGGGAGGGCTGTGTAAATGCTTCTTGTTTCTGGTATTTCCGTGGATCTTCTGAGCTTTTGTTGATACCTGATTGTGACTCAGGAGGTCTTGAGGAGGGCCCCAAAATTCAGCATTTCCAGCAAGCTTCCAGGTGATACTGATGCTGCTGATCTGTGGACCACACCTGGAATAGGAAGGTGTTAGTGGAATTAATCTTTTTAAATATACTTTCCTTAATTTCTGTGAGTATGGGGACATTTTGGCCCTATCTCCCTTGATAATGCCTCACCTGACACATTTACCACAGTAGATGTTCAAAATGAACGTTTCCATGAGAGAGTGAATAAAGAAATCCACCCAGGTGTGTCTATCACGATCGCCTGACATGCTGATCAGACACTGATGCCGAGGATGGAATGACTCCTCTGACACCTGGCCCAGCCAAATCAAAACATTGTTTCTCAAATAGGATGTCCTATGATGGGCAATCTGATGAGGTGTGGAATGTCTGTGAGAGCTCAGGGAGGCCCCGGATTAGTGAGGGCCTTCTTGTCCCTCCGGGCCACCCTCCCACTCTTGCTTTTCTGTATCCTGGGCTCTTGGTGGCATTGCAGAGGGACTCTGGCAATTTCTTATCACAAGCAAATTATTGTGCATAAGCCAGCAGTGCCTGAAAGCTTCCGGGGCACAGGGGGCCCCAGCCGTTCTTACTCATTAGCAGAAGTGACCTCGAGGGACAGTGACCTCGGAGGACAGAGAAAAATGCATTTGAGGTGTAATATAAGCTCTGGAAGCTGTTTGCTTTGGTGACTTTCCCTGGAGGTTCAGGAGGGAAAGGAGAAGATCCCGTTAGCAAAAAAAACGAAGCTCATTCTGAAAGGAAAGAACATTTGTGTAGATCAAGCAATTATGTTTTTTCAAAAGTAAATTAGTACTTTTTTTTTTGAAATAACAACAATCTTAGTTGATACACATTTAAAAATATTTTCTCTATGCCAAGGACAGAACTGGGAATGAGAGGCAAAAAAGAAAATAAGACCAGCCGTCAAGAAGCTCCCAGTCACTTGGGGGAGACAAGATTGTATGCGAGGACAAAGTGACAGTTACCTGTGCACATGAAGGAAAGGTGGAAGAGGAGCCATCTCTACCAGAGGGGGCAGCAGTCAGTACCTCTGCTGTAGATGACCATTAATAATTAATGGACCAGTTCTTTGAAGAAGGTGAGAAAGGAATTACAGCCAAGTTGATCCTGGCTTGGCATGAAACAGCATGATTAGATGTGGAAATGAAGGCAGGGAGAATCCAGGACATGTCCCAGGTGGTTGGTTTTGGTGACAGGGGTAACGGTGATGCCCCTGGAGAGACAGGAAATGTGGGGTCCTTTGTTCAAAATTATTAAGAATTTCAGGATCATAACAATACACTTAAACCAGGTATTGGGCCCGTTTGAGCAGGGGCCATACCCCCGAAGCTGGCGCTGTGCAGATGGAGTAAAGAAGCATGTTGGGGGAGGAAGTGATGAGTTTCACATTGGGCATCTTGACTGTAGGGTGTCTGAGTGGAGAACTTCTAGTAGACCGTTGGATAGAAGGCACGCAACTCAGCAGAGTGGTTGGGTGTGGAGACACACACACATAAGGGAGTCCTAGTGTTCACGCGGGTAAGTGATGGTAGGAACCATGTGGTATGGATGAAACTACCACGATGGAGCTTCCTTTCCCATGTTTCTTCTTGGGGTGTCCTTGTAGTTCAAATCAGTGGATTATGAGCTCTGGAATTCTTTCCAAGGGTATTGGATTATTTTTTATTTGCCAGGCAACTCTGACCTGAACATGAAAAGCTACTCCATTTTCTTTTGCAAATAGGGCAGCTAAGTCAGAAATATCCGTGGAAAAGCATTTTCCTGCTCCTAAACCTCACATTTTAGCTTAGACTGGTGAATGGAAATGGTACTCTCTCAGCTTTAAGGTTCTGAGTTTACAAAGCATAGGATTTTCATGCTAGGGAACTTACCCTTTGAGACAGTGTCATGAACATTAAATAGATAATACATTTTAAAATCCTGTCAACTTGGTACACAATTGAAGGAAACATGTTATATGAGAAGCAGCTTTGCAAGTTATGTGGTAATAATTTATCCTTTATTTAATATTTATTTATATATCAGATATCTTCTATGGCAAATTTTGTTTTTTGCTTAATTTCTGTTTTTTTTTTGGGTGAATATTAATTAAGATTTATTTATTTATTTTATTGTTTTAGAGAGAAAAAGAGAGAGAGACAGACAGAGAGTGATAGAGAAGGGGGAGGGCAGAACAGTCTCCATAGTTGTATGTCATCAGTTTTCAACATGGTTTCATTCCACACAGGTGGGCGGGACGCGCAGGACAGAAACCAGGCCCGGGCCTTCTGAAGCACGCCCTCACGAGTTGGGGGCTGAACTGGGGTTCTCCAACATGGAAGCACACCCCAGTTCAGTGGGTCTGCGTGGGCGGGGACCAGGACTCCATCCTCGGACCCAGGTCTGCAAAGCGAATGCTTAACCCACTGAGCCATCCCCAATTCCTGTGAATATTAATTAAAATAAATTCCAGTTCTCTAAAATTGTTAAAAGACATAATCTCATATTAGTAATGTGAGGACCTGGAACTTAGATATACAATAGAATTTTGTCTGAACAAATTTATGTATTATACTAAGGTTTGAAATATGATTATTCTATAGCAGGGAATAGCATGTTAACAAGTCAGAGTTTGGCTGATTATCTCTCACTGTAGAAGCATAATTCGTTGCTTGAAGGCAGTTGATAGTAAATGTTGGTTGGAAAAGATTGAATGAACCAGGGTCTCCACACACAAACTGTGAAACTTCAGATACATTCTCATTTACTGATGGATTATAACAAAATGAAGCAATTAAAAAAATTTACAACTAATCAGCCTTATTAATAGAAGAAAGTATAAAACCTACGCAGTTAATATGTTGGCTAATAATTCTTCCTTGATGTTCCTAGTTGATGTTACTTTGGGGGTTGGTCTATACATGTATTACTGTCCATTGTTTTGAAATAATGCTAGTCCTTATGTGTAGATGTGTGTGTAGGTGTTGTCTACAGTGTTATGGTGGTGTTGGGTATTGATTGGTTCTTTCTTTAGCAGCATCCTTTCTCTTCATTTATATGCCTCTTTAGATCCTTGAGTAGCATGTTAATAATATGTATCAGCTAGATGATTAAGTTGAGATCTAGAGATGTTATGTGATTAAGGTCACATATTTAGCAAATTTAGGATGGGGTATGGTGTCTTGAATTTTAGATTTGCTTCTACTGTACTAAATATTGCCATTATTTGTGTTTTAGATCTTTCTTGGTAGTCTGATGTTAATTCTTTTCCACTGTCAATTTTTTTAATTTTTTAAATTATTAGTTTCAGGTGTACAAAAAAAAAAATTTAAACATTTACACACCTCACAGAGTGATAACCCCAAGTCCACTACCCATCCAACACTTTATATCCAATGTCATCGTCGCTGTATTAACTATGTTCCCTATGCTGTCCTCTACATCCCATGACTATGTATATATATTTAAGTCATAGCTGATGTTTGATATTATTTATGTAATTTTCAGGTGTATAGTGCAGTGGGTAGGCATTTCTATACGTTATGAAGTGCTCCCTCTGACAAGTCTAGTTCCACTGACAAATTTTTAAGTAACGCAAGGGACAAACCATATAGTGACCGCACTTCTGGGTAAAGCAAACATATTGGTATCTTAACAACTGTTATCTAGGGACACAGTTTTAGTTTTTCTCTTTCTTTTAGTCAACATGTAGCTTAATGTGTTCCCAAATGAAAATTGCAATCAACGTATATATTTGTGAATATTTTACCATTTAATATATCTAGATAGTTGAAAGACATCTTCCCTTTCCCCTTACATGTTTGGCATGGTATAGATACTGCTTATAGTTTGAACTTTCAAATTAACTCCTAAGAAATTGCAAACTTAAGAAAAAAAAATAAAAGAGAGAGAGAGAGAGAGGGTGATGTCAATAGAATTTTCTATTTTCTAAGGTAATTTACTTTGTAGTTTTGAGATGGACTCTGAAAGTTGAAATTTTAGCAATCCCAGACCATGGTATTTAGAGGACTTCTAGAAAAATATGAAAACAAAGTGGTTTTTGTTTTTTGGTCAGGCATTAGCTGCATCCTTGTTAGACTCTTTGTTTTGAAGGCTCAGGTAGCGAGAAGTAATGAAATCTCTGGAGTCAGGGGTAGGAAAAACACTGTGTATCACCTGGAGCCTTATCAAGGATAACTTCATCTCTTGTGTTCCCAAACCTTATGGGAGTGTATTTCTGCTGAGGGGCATTGTGGAATGGAGGTGGGGGGTGGGTCTGGGTGGGAGACCTTGAATGACACTTTTTGTCTCCAGGTTTGGAGACTAATTTTACCACTAGGTGTATGTGGCACTTTCTCAGTTCAATGCTGATTAAAAGGAAAAAGAGAAGGAAAAGTTGTATAGTAATTCAAGGGCAGCCCAGAGTCTGACTGCAGCGCCAGCAGTGTGGTAATTTGAGAAGAGCAAATTAGAAGACAAAGCAGATTTTAATCATATGCCACAGAGAGGAAGGTGGTTTAGGTTTATCTCCAAATTGTACCTCCATTAGAAGAAGGGAGGCTTTTAACACTGTTATCCAGAGTTTATTGTTAAAGATTTCTTTCTTCCTTTCTCCCAGTCGTTCATTAGTATATGCACTGAGTGGAAAATGGCAGCCTTCTGTGCCGCCCCCCCCCCCCCCCCCCCCGCAATGTATTGAGCAGTTGTTAAATATAAAACATTTTCTTGATGTTGTGAAAATGGGGGTAGGAAGGGGGAGGGAGGGAGGGAGAGAGAGAGAGAGAGAGAGAGAGAGAGAGAGAGAGAGATTGATTGATTTTGAGATTTAAGAGCTTTATCCTTAAAGAGATTTTAGTCTGAAGGTAAAATTGAAGATTAAGAAAGTGTCCCCTCCCTTCTTTTCATCCATCCATCCACCCATCCATTCATCTGTCAACCCACCCACTCACTTCTCCACTCATCCATTTACCCACCTGTTTGCGATCCATCCATCCATCATCCATCCATCCATCCATCCATCCATCCATCCATCCAACAAACCTTTATTGAGCACCTCTATTAGGGACTCGTCTGGGTATCAGAGATACAAAGATAAATAAGAATATGGCTCTTTCTAGTTTAGTAGAGAAGACAGATACATAAACAAATTCAAGGTGGTATTATTAATACTTAGAAGAACACTAGGATATTATTGGGGCACATAGAGAAGCCAGTAGTAGAGCCATGGTGAGGTGTGGGTGAATCTGTAGTCACTCTCCTCCAAAGTCACTCCTCCTCCAAAGGATATTCTTTGAAACGGATCACTGATATTTTCTGCCTCACATTTAAGAGTGAATAACAACATCTTTAAGAACTTTGCTCCTCTTCTTGCAAATATCTCAGAAAAAATTTCACCTTGCTGTGAAACATGATTTTAAGAAAAGTCACGCTCCCCCCTTCCCTGCTTTCTGACCAGATTTTCAGCCTCAAAGAGTCTCCTATATAGAAATTGTGGAGCTGCCCCTAGGTCTCCTAATCCAGCCTGAGAAGGACAGGAAAGGTTTTCCTGGAGAAGATGATGTCTCAGATGAATTTTAAAGGAAAATGAGCATTGTCTGGCTAATAAATTGGGGGAGTGTGTTGAGTAGGGATGCAGTTAGTGAAAGAAGGGTGTTCTGGCAGAAGGCTGACCATAGTCAAAGTTATGGCATTTGTGGGAAATGAAAAGAAATGCATTATGATTTTATATATCAACAGAGAGGTCCGTGGGATGCAGTTGGGAGTTGGCATTACCTGCTCAGGCTATGCAGACAATGGAGTGGACAGTTAATCAATACTCACTACTACTTATTAGACAACCCACTGAGTCATGGTTTGGCTGGGCCAATGACCTGAAGAATTGTTTTTCTGGGCCAGCGAGGCTACACTTCCAGAGCTAGAGCTAAGGCACATTGGGTGTTTTATCTCAGGTTTTGAGTGCCTTGACACTCTTTGAAAAGCATTGCCCTGAGGAGTATTGGAGTTTTCAGGCTCTTAGCTATGGTTTTAAACTTTTATATGCTGTTGGGGGTAGTGATGCTTCCATGACCTGTGACCTTCAGTGATCCCAGCAGTGATGCAAGTCTTTCTTAATCCCAGATTAGAAAGGTGACACCTTTCCAAGGCAGCTCACCCTTGAACCTGTTAGGGTTGTTCAGAGAGGGCCTGATGAAGTAGTTGTGGGTGTGCCTGGAAATGTGTTGAACAGAAGTGAGAGGAATTGAAAGGGCCTCCTTATGCACTTCAGTTCAGCACTGCCCGGAAGAACCTTAGCGATGATGGAACTGTTGTTCTGTATCTGTGCAGTCCAGTTCAATAGCACTAGCCTTAAGTGGCTGTTGAACACTCAACATGTGATGAGTGTCACTGAGGAAGTGAGTTTTTAATGTTATTTAATTTTAATTCATTAAAATCCAAATTTGAATAGCTACATATGCTAGTGACTATCCTATTGGACAGCACAGTGTTAGCCTCTTAATGATAGTTAACTCTGGAAGGAGAGAGGTATTGAGAGTCAAGGTGGGAGGGGCACAGGAAAACTTATCTGATTTTCTCGATGGACTTCGGTCCCATTTGAACTTTTGGTGAACATGTATGACTTTTGTAATTAAAAAAAAAAAAAGACACTTTCAAGACAATGTACATGCCTTTATTCTTAGAGGGGATTTAGAAAGCTGGAAAGAACTTTTAGAGTTTTGGTAAAATGCCTGCATCTTTCTCAAGGAGCACTGAAGTCCAGAGGAGACAAGGGACTCACTTAACCTGGTGAATGACAGGAAGCTCTGGGCTCCAGGCATCTGGACTTCCATTTCATAGTTCTTTTGATTTCATGATAAGGCATTGTTTGTGTGAACGTGGTTAACGTTGCTATGCATTTTCATTGTACTTAGAAATACGTGATCAATGAGTACAGTTATTTAAGTTTAAATTTCACTCTTCATTGCTGGTATAGAGGAAAGAGATTGACTTTAGTATATTAACTTTGTATCCTGCGACCTTGCTATAATTGCTTATTAGTTCCAGGAGAGTTTTTTATTGATTCTTTTGGATTTTCTATATAGATGATCATGTCATCTGTGAACAAAGACAGTTTTATTGCTTCCTTCCCAGTCTGTATACCTTTTATTTCTTTTTGTTGCTTTTTTTTTTTTTTTCATTATGATGTAGAAAAGGAGTAGTAAGGGGGGGCATCTTTACCTTGTACCTGATCTTAGTGGAAAAACTTAGGGCTTCTCACACTGTTGAGTATGATGTGAGCTCTACGTATTTTGAAGCTTTTAAAAAACATTATTACTGCTAGTTTACTGAGAGTTTTTTTTTTTTATCATGAGTGGTTATTAGATTTTTCCAAATGCTTTTCTGTATTTATTGCTATGATCCTGTGGTATCTCTTTTTATTTTGCTTTTGTGATAGATTACATTCACTGATTTTTCAGTGTCAAACCTGCTTTGCATACTGAAATGAATTCCACTCGGTTGTGGTGTGTAATTCTTTTTATACATTGTAAGATCAGCTAATGATTTAGACAAAGGCAATTCACTCCTAAACTTTATAATTATTGATAAATAAACCAAACCTCTCAAATTAGTCATTTCCTCCACATCATTGATTTTGGAGATATAATATTTTTCTTTTTAATGATTATTACAGAACACATAGTAAAATTCAAATAAAGAAAAGATTACTCAATGAAAAATAAGTCATTCTCTTATATCTGATATACAGAGGTCACTACTTTCCACAGACTTTCCTGGTGCATCCTTCCAGAATTGTCTGTTTCCTTCTGAAAACATTGACCACCTTTTACTGTGAAGTAACAACGAACCCTTTGGGGTGTAAGTTTGTATGGGCCAAAGAACCTGGAGCTTTGTTTCATAGGCTAGCTGGGTGAACATGGCCAGAACTAGACGTAAGGCGTGCCGGGTCTTTCTTGTCAGGCTCTGAAACATCTCAGAAGTGTTGGAGTGCACAGTGTGTTGCTGGAAGCTTCCTTTTCTTTCTGGGGGTCTTGTTTTTGTGCTGGATGGTTGGGAGTCATGTCCCAGGTTTTTGGCAGTGTCCTCACTGCTTCCTCCATCGCTTCATTCATTTTTCCTCCTTTGCAGCTAGACTGGAATAAATGGAGAACCCTTCTCTACTCTCTTTCTTGTCTTGCAGACTTAGCATGTCTTCAAAGAGGGTCTTTCCTCTCCAGGGTCCTGTTTAAAATTCCACTGCTTTGGTGATGTGTGAAGAACAGTCAGAGATGCTGAAAGATATTTGATGTGTGAGATTCCTTCCAGGGACCTGTGACTTACATAGATCCCAGAGGGCCCTAGGCAGTGAGGGGCAAGAAGAGAGGAAGCCTGGCCTCCTGGAGGAGGGGAGCAGAAGAGGGAGGGTTCGAAGACTTGCTCAGGTAATGTGTGAGCATGACTTGCAGCGAGGGTATTGGGTGCATGTACACCCACAGCATGGTCCCTGTGCTCACTTTTCAGGAGGGTTTAGACAGGTCTTCAGATCAACCAATGGATCAGCCAGTAAGCATTTACTAAGTGAACAAAATTTTAATGCCCCATCACACACACTACCTGAGCCTTCTCTCTAAAGTGACTTCCCTATCACATTGCTGCTTGTCACTTTTAAAGATTTATTTTATTGTTTTTGAGAGAAGATGAGAGAGAGAGAGAGAGAAAGAGAGAGAGAGAGAGAGAGAGAGAGAGAGAGAGAGAGAGAGAGAATGAGAGAATGAGAGAGAGAATGAGAATGCACGCGCCCAGAGCAGTGTCCATAGTTGTGCATCATTAGTTGTAAGGTAGTTTCATTCCATACATGTGGATGTGGGGCCTCACGGGGCGGGACTGAACTGGGGGCCTCCTGCATGGGAACTGAGAACCTTCATCACCGAGCCATCTTGGGGGTTACCAGTTGCCCGCAGTTCAGCATGGGTTTGCATGCTCTGGGGCTGGGAATTGAACCTTGGACCTCGCGATTGCCAGGCAAGCACTCAACCGCTGAGCTATCCTGGCATCCCCAATTGTCACTTTCTTCATAGCACTTCTGGTGGCTGATTAACTTGTGTATCCCTTTGGGTGCCTGTTGGCTGTCTTCCACACTAGACCAGCAGCCTCAGAAGGGCAGGGCTGCTGCATCCCAGTGCCCAGGAAACTGTGGGTGCTCAATGCAAATGGTGGTTAGTGAAAGAATACAGAAATGAATACACTTAACCAAATAATAATGACAATAATGACAGTGATTGATACCATTTATTGAACACTTACTATGTGCCAGCCCTGTGCTAAGCACGCTTCATCTCATTTACTCCTTCTTAACAGTCCTGTGAAGTGGGAATTAATATCCCTTATTTACAGGTTAGGAAACATGGGCTACAGAGATGGATCCTGTTCCAAGTCACAGTGCCAGTAAGCGGTAGACTGAGATTTGAATATGGTCTGTCCAAGACACTGAAGTTCACCAATAAGGCGTAATCCCTAGAAATGTCAACCTTGACGGATAACTTCGGAGGGGACGCTGCCTGAGGAGCAGGCTCCCGTCTTCCAGGTGTGTGTCCGGCAGCCGAGCAGGTACCGGCTCTTCAGGAACTGAGCTGGACACACCCGCACACTGGTCTGCATGGCGCTGCGGGTCAGCGCTAGAGCCCTGATGCGGGTTCCTGGTCCATGTTTTGAGCCGTTGTGAATTATTTGGGTGCCAGGGCAGAAGTGCTTTCTGGCACTGAATCCTCACTGAAAAGTGTGCAGGAAACGAAGGGGAGAGGTCCCATCGCTACTGATGTAACTATGTTCTGTTAATGAATGGGGGAGGAAAACGACCCTTCAGCAATCAGCCATATGTTTCACCTTTTGTTACCCTTTCCTGGCTCTCCAAGCGGGCCCTCGGAGGCGAATCGCTTTATTTTTATTGTGTCATATTTGACAAAACACCTGAGAGCCGTTGTCGCCGTTCTGGGTGCTCAGAGAGCGCTCTGTGTGATCTATTTTCTGTCCCGGAGAGCTCACGCCGGGCGAGATCGGAGGCCTAGTGCACCCTGGCTGTGGCGCTTCCTCCTCCGGGCTCTCTCCCAGCCTCACTGCGTCTCCTCGGCTGTTAACACAATTTGGGGATCAATTGAGCTTAATATTGTGGATTGATACAGTGCGTTATATTTTGTTAAATGCCTCATATTCAGTTTATAGCTCATTTCCTAAGTAAGTCACTAAACAGGGAAGGAGGAGAACCTTTAAGAATTTAGCCCTGGGACTCAGACTTTCCTGTGAATTAATCTGGAGAGGACAGAACTTCTAAGAGGGACTATAGTTACTTGCATTCTTAGTGAGTGTCAGCGCTATTCAGAGACTCTAGCATCTGTTTTTTTTTGTTTTTTTTTTAATAACTTGCTTGGGATATAATGCACATGCTTTACATTTCACCCATTGGAAGTATGTAATTCAGTACTTTTTTGTATATTCACAGAGTTGTACACCTATTATCATAGTGAATTTTAGAACATTCATCACTCCCCAAGAAATACCCTGAGTTGTCACTCCTCCCAATCCTATGTTACCTAGTCCTAAGCAACCACTAACCTAATTTCTGTCTCTATCACTTACTTATTCATGACATTTAATGTACGTAAATAGAATCTTACAATAGGTGGTGACGCATTTTTCAGTTAGCATGATTTTTTCAGGTTCATTCAAGTTGTAGTGTGTATCAATACTACATTTCTTTTTATTGCCAAATAATATTCCAATTTATGGATATAGCATGGTTTGTTTATCCCTTCATTGTTTGATGGACGTATGTATTGTTTCCATTTTTGACTGTCATGAGTAACACTGCTATGAGCATTTGTGTATAGTGTTTGTGTGGATGTATTTTTTTTTCATCTACCTACGAGTAGGAATGGATGAAATTGCTGGTTCGTGTGGTAACTTTACATTTAAATTTTGAGGAGGTGGCGGACTGTTTTGCACAGCAGCTGCATTATTTTATAGATTCCCACTGTTTGAATGTTCTGATTCCTCTGTATTCTCACCAATAATACTTGCTATTGTCTGACCCTTTGATTGTAGCCGTCCTAGTTGGGGTAAAGTGGATCTGCACTGTGGCTCGGATTTGCATTTCCCTAGTGGCTTCAACCTGCATCTTGACAACAGTCTTTTTCCTTAGGCAGCTGGGGATTCTCTTGGAGGCTAACCTTTGAATAGCTGAGGAAAGAGCGGCTATTTCTGGAACCCAGCTTGCCTCAGGCAGCCTCATGTCTGTCCATCGGTGCAGCATGCCTCGCTCTTGAGCCTTTTTCATCTTTAGGTCTGGGGGCTGTCACTTGGGGACCATGCTTGAACCACTTCCTACCCCTTCACTCAGTGAGCCACCTTCACAGTTGATCCTCTGCTTTATTGGCCATTTACATAATAATTATCGCAGGATCCACAAGAAAATGAAGTTTAGAGCAATTTGCTTTGAAAAGGTAGTTATAGGTGTTGCCCTGTCATGTTTACAACGTAAGTTACTGAAGTTTCTAAGGTCACAAGTGTTTTTATAAAGACAATGCACGTCAAGCCCACAGCCCAGAAGAATGTGTTTTCCAGCTTTCCAGTGTCTTCAAGAATGAATGGATAAGCACAGTCTAATCCTTGGAAATGTGCTTTTTTCATTATATTCTTCATTTTGAGATAGTTGTTGATTCACATGTAGTTGTAAGAAGTAATATAGAGAGATCCCATTCTTGGAACTGTTTTGTTGTGGGAGAGAATGAAGATTTACGGAGGGACTGGAAAATAACCCTGGGAGTGTGCCAAGAATTCAAACTATTTCTGTTGTCATCAGCTCCCTGCTTTTCCCATGATGAGGAACATAACACCCACCATCAGATGAGCGGCTCTTGGGGGTGGTTATTTATTGACAGTGGCTCCTCAGCTTCGTGATTTATTTTGGCTTAAAGGAGACAAACTTAATAACACTACTTCTTTCTTGCTTCTCAACCCCTGTCCTTAAGGGTCACTTGCTAATACTGCATCTTTTCTGCAAGGCTGCTGCTGCGATCCTTAATCTGTTGAACTTTTAGAAGAATTAAGCCTGCCAAAGATTTCGTTTTAACTTAGACCTATCCACACTAGGGGAGAAAATCCCCTAATGGAGGCAAAGAATGTAAATGAGCTAAAGATTATAAACGTGGTAAGTGCTATCTGAAATATTTGAATTTGGCGCTCTCATTGATTCCACTTATATTTACAGAATTCTGACTCTGTGTTAGGTGTTACTTGAGGAGCTAGGATATAGTTAGAGAACAAAACACACAGAAATCCCTGCCCTCACAGAGCTTACAGTCTCCTGAGGGGAGATCAAAAAATTTAAAACAAAATGAAACAAAAAAGCACATGTGGAGTATGCCAATTATTGGTAAAAAATTGTGTGTGTACATGTGTAAGGGAGCAAAGTTGGGAGGGGAAGGGAATGGGTATAGATTCCATTTTATTTTTAAACTTCTAATGTGATGCTATATATTATATCTCCAGGTCTTATTTATCTTATAACGGGAAGTTTCTACCTTTTGACCACCTTCACCTATTTTATCCTCCACCCCTGCCTCTGGCAACCTTGGATCTGTTTTCTCTGTTTATGAGTTCAGTTTTTAGTTTCTTTCTTGTAGAGTCCATATATACATGAGATCATATAGTATTTGATTTATTTTTCTTTCTGACATTTCATTTAGCATAATGTACTCAGGGTCCATCTTTGCTGTTGAAGGCAAGATTTCCTTCTTTCTTGTGGCTGAGTAATATTCCATTGTGTATATAAACCAGACTTTCTTTACTCATTCATTTATTGATGAAAATATATGTTCAGCACAGGAGCCGGATACCAGAGGACATGTATTTTAGGGAATTTCCATATCTTGGCTACTGTGAATAATGCTACAGTGAACATGGGGGTGCAGATAATCTATTTGAGGTAGTGATTTCATTACCTTTGGGCAAATATGTAGAAGTGGAATTGCTGGATCATATGGAAGTTCTATTTTTAATTTTTTGAGGAGCCTCCATGCTGTTTTCCATAGTGGCTGCACCAGTTTACATTCTCACCAACAGAGCACCAGGGTTCCCTTTTCTCCACATGCACTGGGTTCCCGTTTTAAATGAGATCGTAGCAGACCTCCCTGGAAAGCTGGCAGCAGAGCAGGGGTTGGCAAACACTTCTGCAAAGGGCCGGATAGAACATATTTTAGATTTTGCTGTCTAACTGCTCAACAGCTTTTTAGTGCTACAACAGCCCTCAACATTACATAAATCAATTGGCATCACTGTGTCCTGTTAAAACTTCAGTTATAGAAATAGGCAGTAGACTGAGTTTGGCCACAGGCTGCAGTGTGGCAGTCTTTGCATTGGAGTAAAAATCTAAAGGGGGAAGCCAGGATGGCTGAGTGGGTTAAGCGCTTGCTTTGCAGCTGCGGGGACTGAGGATCAAATCCCAGCTCCGGCCCATGCAGACCCATATGCTGAACTGGGATGTGCTTCCCATGAGGGGTCCCCAGTTCAGTTCCCGCCCTGCGCGGCTCCTGCCCACCTGTGTGGAATGAAACCATGATGAAAACTGATGACGTACAACTATGGAGACTGCTCTGGGCCCTCCCCCTTCTCTCTGTCTCTGTCTGTCTCTGTCAAAAAACAACAACAAAAAACCAAAACAACAAAAAACCAAACCAAACCAAACCAAAAACCAAAATAAATCTTTAAAAAAAAAAAATTGAGGGAGGTGAGAAATCAGGCCCCATGAATATCTGTGGGAGGAACACTTCAAGCAGAAGGAACAGCCAGTGCGAAGGCCCTGGGGTGGATTTGTGGCTGGCTTGAGAGAACAGTAAGAGTCCAGTAAACAAGAGGGAGAGTAGTGGGAGGTGAGGTGGGAGAGAGAATAGGGGAGTTTATGGGCAATGTAAACTCAATACATACTTATTAAAGAATGTTCAAAGGAATAATCAATGAACTGCTTTTTTAACACTTGAAGTATGACATGTGTACAGAAAAGTATGCAAATTAATAGGTGTGTAACATGCTACACTTTTATAAAGTGAAAACTTGTACTCTTGGGTGACAGCATCCAGATTTAGAAATACAGCATGACTAGCAGCTTAGAAGTCCCCCTCACACCTCTTCTTGGGCGTTATTCCCAGAGGGTGACCACCATCCTGATGTCTAACACCACGTGAGTAGGTTAGCTGTGCCCATTGTTGAACTTGACTCTCTGTTGTCCTCTGGCATCTGGCTCCTGTGCTGAACATCATATTTTCAGACTTACCCTTGTTGCTGCTTGTAGTTTGAATTCTTTAATTCTCACTGATATATGGGAGTCATTTCTATGTATGTGACATTATTTAGTGAACATTTGTACCATTGATAGACATTTAGGTTGTTTCCTGTTTTGGCTATTACATACTGCTTTGTTAGCTTTGACTTTAAAAAAGAAAAAAATGAGACTCTTAAGTGACACAGAGCCAGGCAAATGTTTAGGGACTTGTGGAGGTTTTGGAAAACAGTCTCAAATCTTTGGTCATAAGACAGGCCCGGGCCATTCACAGATGTGTCTATGTCGTTGTCTTCCTGCTGCCTTTCGGGTCAGAGTCCGTCAGCGCTGCAGCTGCCCACCGACCCAGCCCTGCCGTGGACAGTCTTGAGAGTTGGTGTGGTTCGCTCAAATCATTGTTGGCACACTCCAACTTTTCATTTTGATATTCCTCTGGCAGCGGTTTGTTGTCTATCCCAGTAAGAGGCTTTCTGTGGTGGGCCTTGGGGTTCTGCAGCCCTGGTCTGTGGGATCACAGAGAACAAGCGTTCTCTAAATCTGGAAACCTGTGATACAGGGAAACTCAGCTTCTTAGGCCCTAACACTCTCTTCCCACATCTGAAGAATGAAGTTTAAACCTTTAGGGCAACTCAAGGTGGAATTTCCCGAGAGAAGGGAAAACTGTGTTTGCAAATATTCTTCATGAAGTGCTCCAACAGCATTATGAGTGGATTCTTTTTTATGATTTTGAAGCTGACCTTTTTGAAAACATCGTTCTTGTGCAGAAAATGCAGAGCAGGTGCAGTCTGCAGCTGTAGAGTCATGAAGTAGGAATCTGGTCAGTTTATTGGGAGGACCTTGGTGCCTCTCCCGTTTCTCCTGGCTCTCTCAGGCCACCTGTCCCGTTGCCCCTCGGCTCAGCCAGCATACACCCCTCTCCCATCTGGAAGTCATCCTGGCCCCAGCTGCCCATCTGGTGACCTTAGTACTCGGCTAATCATAGAACACTCCTGGGTCATCTGCCAGAGCTTACACAGCCTCTGTGTCCTTGAGCACTTTCCGATTTGACTGGAGGAAGAAGTTCCTCCTTGTGGACTTGAACAAGTAGATAAACGTAGGAAATAAGTTGGCCTGAAGAAGAAAGAGACAAAGCAGTCTTCCAAGTTAGCAATTCTGAGTACTCTACCTGTTTATAGATATATGCTGTATTTAACCAGTTTTCCCAACAGGATGGATATTTCTAGATTGTTTTATTGCTTGTGTGAGAATCAGTGTGAAATACCCATTACATGGTGCATTATTGTATGAGGGGTGCCCTTATTCTCCTGTGTAGAATAAATTTTCATGACAGGTGTGGACACCTGGCACAGAAAAGATGCATGGAAATTGTTTGCTGAAAGAATGAATAAGGAAAGTATGTCTTTGCACTTCCTGCAGCAACTGATGTTCCACCATAATGTGGACTCCTGACCCCAACATTGCTATTTGTTTGATTCTAGCTGACTCAGTCTGACCACCCAGCATGTCCTGGAAGACTTTCTGTCCTTCATTCATCCATCTGTTTGACATTTATTGCACAAGAAACCTTGAGAGGATCTTGGGATACAGCAGTAAACAAAACATTATAAACTCATGTAGTGGGAAGAGGCTGATAATAAGCCAACGATCATAGAAATAAAAACTTTGACAGGTGGTGATGAATTCTATGTAGAAAAATAAAATGGGGGTAAGGAGGATTAGCGAGTGAAGAAGAGTAGGTAGTATTATTTCTACGGTGGTCTGGGAAGGTCTCTCTCATAAGGTGCTATTTGAGCAGAGGCCTGAAGGAAGCGAGGAATAGAGCCACTTGGCTCTATTGTAGAAGAAGAGACTTTCAGGAAAAAAGAGGTTCAAGGTCCTGATGCAGACGGAAGCGTGGCAGGTTTGAGGAACAAGATGGAGTGAGAGAGAGGTAAAGGCTGGGGCAGAAGCCCACAGAGCTGGTGGTGAGCCAACCCTGAGGGTCTTGCACTGGAAACACTTTGGAAGGCATTGGAAGGCTTGGGTAGAGGACAGCCTGGTCAGTCAGCCTGAGTAACCTTTTAAGAAGGTTACTCAGTTGTGCTGACCATAGACCCTAGGGGGACGGGAATACAAGCAGACTCTGAAGAGGTGGTACACTTCTCCAGGTGAGAGAGATGCCCTTCTGTGGTGAGAATTTGTAGAATGCCCAAGGCTGCAAGAATGTCCAGTGGGACCGAATGTGCTGCTCGACTGTGTGTGAATTTCAAGCTCGATATGAACACAGGCCTGGCCCTGGAGAGGCCGTTGGCATGGTCTTCCCTGGGACCCAGGCCCTGCCCTCTTCCTTTCCCAGGGCTCTCACTGTGGATCATCACAAGCACCAACCCCAGCGAAGCCACATAGCCTGAGTGTCAGCTGCCCTCAGAGCACACCTGAGATTACAGCAGGGCCCTGAGGGCAGTGTCCTTCACCCCCATATATGGGCAGCTGCTGCAGGGCAGCCCCTCCTCTGCGGAGCAGCGGAGTCTCACTAAGCACTAACCACACAGGCCCCGCAAGTCCAGCTCCTCCTCCCCTTCTTGTCGGGATAATTGGGCTCCTTTCTTGCCCTCTCTTTCTCTGTCTCTTTCTTTCTTATTGATGTATGATTTACAAATAACATTGTATCAGTTTAAGGTGTTGACTTGATGCATTGATATATTGCAGTGTGATTGCCACCAAAATGTTAGCTAATGCCTTTATCACATCACATAATTATCATCTTTTTGTGGTGAGAATTGTTTTTGACAGAGACAGAGAGAGCCCGAGACAGAGAGAGACAAAGAGAAGGTGGAGGACACAGAGCATTCTCCATAGTTGTACGTTGTCAGTTTTCAACTTGGTTTTATTCCACACGGGTGGGTGGGGGTCACACAGAGCAGGAATGGGGCTGGAGGCCTCCTGCGTGGGAGGCACACCCCCTCGAGTCAGGGGCTGAACCGGGGGCCTCTCACATGGGAAGCTTACCCGGTGAGAACTGAACTAGGACCACACCCCAGTTCAGCATATTCTACACAGGCCGGGCCCGCATTCAATCCTCAGTCCCCAGGGCTACAAAGTGAGCTCTTAACCCACTGAGCCATCCCAGCTTTCCCACTCTTAGCAATTTTCAGGCATATAGTATAATATTGTTGACTGTAATCACTATGATGTGCATTAGCTCCTCAGAACTCACTCATCTCTAGTTGCAGATGCACCATTTTAAATAGGACAGAAAACAATGGTGCTGTGCCATTTCACACTGTGCGTGTGGTCAGCCTATGGACAGTGAGACTAGGCTGATCACGTGCATCGTTTGAAATGGGACAGGTCTGTTGTTTTCTGTCCCGTTTAAAATGGTACGTTTGGTCAGCCTACTTTTAACACCCTCCCCACCCCCTCACCCTGCTCCCGCCACCAGGCCTTTCTACTGTATTTCGATAAGTTCAACTTTTTTCAGCTTTTACATATAAGTGAGATCATATATGAATTTGTCTTTCTCTGTCTGATTTATTTTAGTTAGCATAATACCCTCAAAATCTATCCACGTTTTCACAAATGGAAGGATTTCCTTCTTTCTCATGTCTGAATAATATCCCATTGTATATACACACCACCTCGTCTTTATTTATTCATCCATTGATGGACACTTAGGTTGTTTCCATGCCTTCACTATTGTGAATAACACTGCAATAAACATGAAACTGTGGATATCTTTTCAATATCCTGTTTTCATTTCCTTTGTATATATGAGGGCTGTCTGGAAAAATTCCAGCTATAAATGCCTCTATTTTTCATATTACATGGCTGGATACTTTCCAGACAGCCCTTGTATACCCACAATTGGGATTGCTGGATCATATGGTTGTTGTATTTTCAATTGTTTGAGAAAATACTGTTTCTCATAGTGGCTGCACCAATTTATACTTCCATCAGTTGTGCGCAGTGGTTTCCTTTTCTCTACATCCTTGCCAGCACATTACGTCCTGTCTTCTTGATGACAGCCATTCTTACAGGTGTAAGGTGGATTTGGACCTTTTCTGGCCATGATTCCAATGAAACTGACTGGGGCATTGCATTCCTCAGACTTCTGTGGATCTGGATTCATCTGGGTCACTTAGCTGGTGGAGGTGTGACCCTTGAGTGATGGCCATTCCAATCCTATTATGGTTTACAGTTCTTTGTCATTATCATTTGGATTCTGTACTGGTTATCTATTGCTCCATAACAAATGACCACACACTGAGTGCCTTAGAACAACCCCCATTTATTATTATTAATAGTTCTATCAGTCAGAAGTCTGATGGGCTCAGTTGAGTTCTAGGCTTAGGGAATCACAAAGCTGCCATCAAGATGTTGGCCAGGCTGAGATTTTGTTTGGAGTTTTGGGGAAGAATCTGTTTCCAAAGTCATTCTGGTTGGTGGTAGAATCCAGTCATTTGTGGTTGTAGAATTGAAGTCCCTGCTTTTTTGACTGTCTCAGCTTCTAGAAGTCACCCAT
The DNA here is from genome assembly GCA_004027555.1 of Craseonycteris thonglongyai. Classification (NCBI taxonomy): domain Eukaryota; kingdom Metazoa; phylum Chordata; class Mammalia; order Chiroptera; family Craseonycteridae; genus Craseonycteris; species Craseonycteris thonglongyai. The sequence continues at coordinate 51,063 of PVKE010002301.1, read as the reverse complement.
GTTCCTTGTCATGTGATCCCTCCATCTTTAAGCCAGAAGTGGTGCCTTGAATCCTTATGCTTTGACTCTCTCTGACTTCCCATCTGCCACCAACTGGAGAAAGAGCTCTCCTTTCAAGGTCTCATGTGATTATGTTTGACCCACCTAGATAATCCAAAATAATCTCCCTATCTGAAGGTTAGCTGTGCCATTTAGCATACCATAAATATGGAAGCACTCTCTCATCATAGTGATAGGTTTTGGGGATTAGGGCATCATTAGGATGTCATTTAGAAATTCTGTCTACACTGACAGATTGTTTCACTTCCAATGTGAGTAGTATTTGCAGACCTGTCTTTGCCCTCATGACTGGTGTACCTTGGCAATTACTACAGTGTGCTTTTATTTCTAGGGTCTGAGTTCCTCCCTTTTTAGAGATGGTTGTCATTTTGAAGCCACTGGGTGCTCCAGAACCCAGCATAGTGATCAGAAATCAGTGTTTAGTGTTTCTGTTTGACTCTGAGTGGCAAGGAACCCAGGAAGTTATGACCTATTATATTATTATATGATCATTAATACTTTCTATAAAAGCTAAGATAATGAGGGCTGAGATGTTCCAGGCACTTCTTGGGTTTGCTTTGAAGTCTCCTGAATCATAAATTGGGAAGTAACCGCGAATATTCCCATGCTTTTGTTTTTTTCCATCATAGCTAAATTCCTGGTAACACAGGGGATGAGTCTTTCTACCTTGGTCAGAACCTTCCATTATTGAGAGCTCAGTACCTTATAATGCAGTCTATTCCATTCTTGGCCTGATTTATTTGTTAAAAAAATTCTTTCTTCTGGGTAGCCGGGATGGCTCAGCGGGTTAAGGGCTCGCTTTGCAGCCCTGGGGACCAGGGATCAAAATGGCCCTGGCATCAAAACGGCCCTGGCCCATGTGGATCCATATGCTGAACTGGGGTGTGCTTCCCATGTGGGAGGCCCCCAGTTCAGTTCTCGCCCCCCTGTTTGGCCCCTGGCTCAAGGCAGGTGTGCCTCCCATGCAGGAGGCCCCCAGCCCAATTCCCACCCTGCATGTCCCCACCGACCTGTGTGGACCCAAACCATGTAGAAAACTGATGATGTACAGCAATGGAGACTGCTCTGGGCCCTCCCCCTTCTCTTTCTTTCTGTCAAAAACAATAAAATAAATCTTAAAAAAAGTTCTTGTTTCTATTGGCCCATATCAACTTCCTTCTTTCACCCAGCGCACCTGTTTATGGCCCATAGCCACATCCAATGCCTTCTTTCTCTTATAAAGGCTGGCTATTCAGATGTTTAGAGGCAGATATTAAGTCTTGGAACATTTTTTCTCCAGCTAGATGCTGGCTTTGCCACGGAACCTGGCACATTACTTTTATTGCTGGTGCTGGCTGTGCCATTAGCATGTAGTCTCCATCAAAGGGGTGAATCAACACCACATCCCCAGCTCCTAGCATGATACCTTGTACATAGTAGGTACCAGGAAATATTTATTGACCAGGAAGCAATCACCTCTGGACCTGAAGTCTGTGTGGCCCTTGCTTAGGCGTTTGCATGTGTGAAAATGAGTAAAGGAAACCTTATTCAGGATGGAGTTGGAAAAGCCCTGACGGGAGAGAACCTCATGCACTGCGAGCTACCGATGCCTGCAGCCAGTGAGAAGCTGCTCCCACTTCAAACTCTCAGTCTCCTCAATGAATTTTTATTCAAAACAGCCCCTGCTAACTGCTCCCTTTCCTCTATCAAAGAACGGCTCTTCTCCTGTGTCCTTAGGATTTGTTATGGTTCACCATAGCTTGCTTGTCCCGAATTGCAACCCCTCTGCTATTCCTGAATAAACTTGATTTTGCTGGCTGACTCATTTACCTTTTCCTTTCAAAAAGGTTGATGTATAGTCTTCCCAATTGACATTGCCCAGTCTTGTGAGCCACCTCCCAGATTCCCACTTAGACACAGTTAATGTTTTCTGTCTTAAATCTTTTCCAGAACAAGGCACATACATAGATAAATAAAACCAGTTAATGATTCAGGCATTTGAGAGAGGTTCCTTCTATAAGTAACACATTTTGGTGCTTGATTGAATTTGGATCTCATTTAGAATTGGAGTGGGAAAGAGGACATAAATTCATTACAGAGAAAAAAGGATCATATAAACCTTGGAATTGGTTTTTCTTCTCTCTGTTCAAGTGGAGGAAGTCATTTAATCGGAGGCATCTCTTCATGGGGGCAACTTGCTGCAGGGATGGAAATGGAGGCTTGCTGACAATAAGACGGAATTTCTCCCAAGAATAAATAGAAGTGGCTGTCTTGCTGTTTGTTATGTAGCAATCATCTTATTACCTGGAGGCAGCAATTTTCATGGCTTTTCATGGTGGGTATGCCCTGCAACATTCTAACATTACTGCTCGGCTTAAAAGGCATAGTGTTGTATAATGTATAAAAATTACTGACAAGTTTATATCATTTTCCTACATAAAAAATGTTAGTAGTTATATCTGTAAGAAATTGCAAGTTATAGCCACTAGCTCGGTAGCTTAGCTCTATAACCAGAATGCATTGTAATGCTCCTAATGAAAGAATATCCCATATTTATAAAAATTTTAATATGTAGTTCTGCCCTCTAAACAATTATTGTGGTACCTTATGTGTAAAATATGGGGTCTTGCCTCACCTTCACCACATTTATATTTCCTCCTTTCAACAGATATTCGCTGATTTCAGTGATATGTAAAGGAGTGCCATTTTAAAGCAGACTTTTCAAAGAAAAAACTCCAGTTGTATAATATAAGATCTATAAAAAGCAATGATAGAAAAACAGTTGTTTATTGTCTTTTAATATTGTTTGATGAACACCAGAATAAACTCGATGAGTTTGTTTTTGATTTGATCTGGACACATTTCACATATACTTTGCAAGTTACTTTTTAAAATAGACTTGGGAAAGCTGGGATGGCTCAGCGGGTTAAGTGCTTGCTTTGAAGCACGGAGGACCGAGGATTGAATCCCGGCTCCAGCCCAGGCAGGACCCACATGCTGAACTGGGGTGTGCTTCCTGAATGCGGTGAGGCCCCCAGTTCAGTTAAAAAAAAAATAGACTTAATCATTCTAGGGAATTTCAGCTGTTAAGTTCTTTCTCTCTCTCCCACTAGTGTGCTTAATAATTAACTGACAAATGATTATAAAGCATAAGTTATAAAGTGCTAGAGAGAAGCTAACCTGTATTCTCCACACGTTTCCTCCCTTCAAACTCATATTTTGCTGTCTCTGGATATTTGCATCTTGTTAGAGTCCAAAGATATATGAATTCTGCCATCTTTTTAGCCAATTGCTTTGACTAATTAATTGGCTCAGTTATTCAGCAGACATGTATTGGGCTTTCTGTGTTTAGATCACAGAAGTAGACATGGAGAGAAGAAAAAGCTCTATGAGACCGAGGAATCTTACATTTTTAAAACAGCATTTTGTTTTTTTTAGTTAACACATGCATCACTTCACATTATTACCCTTTTTTTTTGGTAAAAACATTTAAAACCTATTTTCTTAACAGCTTTTGAGTATATAATACAGAATGGTTACCTATAGTTATCAAGCTATACAAGTATATCAGATCTCCAGAAGTTATAAATTATAATTGGAAGTTTGTACTCGTTGATTGACATCACTCTATCCTCCACCACCCCCCGCTCTGACTGTGGCAACCACCAATCTACTCTCTTTTTCTGACTCCAGTTTTTTTTTTAGATTCCATATATAAGCGAGACCATACAGTATTTGTCTTTCTGTCTGACTTACTTTACTTAGCGTATGTTGTCAATTTCTTCCATGTTATCACAAATGGCAGGATTTCCTTCTTTTTTATGACTGAGTAATATTTTAATATATCAATTACATTTTTTTTTATCCATTTAGCCGTTGTTGGACACTTAGGTTGTTTGCATGTTTTGGATATTGTGACTAATGCTTCAGTGAACATGGGGGTGCAGATATCTTTTGGAGATAGTGATTTTATTTGAGGAGACTTACCTTTAATGAATCTATAGATCAACAGCTTTCAAAGTGTTTGTACCAATTCACATTCCCACCAGCTGTGTATGAGGGTTCCTTTTTGTCCACAGCCTCTCCAGCACTTGTTATCCATTGTCTTATTGATTATAGCCATTCTAACAGGTGTGAGGCGGTATCTTGTGGTTTTAATTTGCATTTTCCTAATTGCTAGTGATGTTGAGCATTTTTTCATGTATCTGTTAGTTGTTTGGATGCCTTCATGGGAGAAGTGTCTGTTTAGGTCTTCTGTCCACTTTTTAATTGGATCATTTGTTTTCTTGTTGTTGAGTTGTACGAGTTCTCTATATAGTTTAGATATTAGCCCCTCATCAGAGGCATTGTTTGCAAATATTCTCTCTCATTTGGTTGGTTGCCTCTTTGCTTTGTTGATGGTTTCCTTTGCTGTGCAGAAGCTTTTTAGTTTGATATAGTCTCATTCATTTATTTTTGCTCTTACTTCCCTTGCCTTTGGGGTCAAGTCTCACTCCAGTATTGACATGGTGTGTGTATGTGTGTTTGTGTGTGTATGTATATACTGTACATTTGCTGACAGCCCTGGAATAGGTTGAAGTAGAAAATTGACATTTGGGATGATTTAAATAAGATGAAAGAACTAGACTATTGTTTAGAGTATTTTTACATATACAGAACAATTGTTCAGAAAGTAGAGTTCCCATACTCCATTCCCCCACTGTCCCCTATTATTAATATTTTGCATTTGTATAGTACATTTGTTATAATTTTTTTATGATGAGAACTTTTAAGATTTACTTTTTTTTAGCAACTATCAAATATGCAATATAATATTATTAACTATAGTCATCATGCTGTACATTACATCCCCAAGACTTATTTAATAGCTGCAAGTTTGTGCCTTTTGACTCTCTTCAGCTCATTTCTTTCAATCGTTGAATAATAAATATTGCATTGTCTGCCTGTGCTACAACTTGTTTATTCTTTCACCTATTGAAGGACATCTTGAGTGCTCCTAAATTTTGGCATTTATGACTAAAGCTTCCATTAACATTCATATGCAGATCTTATGTGGATCTGTTTTATACTCATTTGAGTAACTATGAATGAACACAATTGCTTGACCATATGACAAGGTTTAGGTTTGTAGAAACTGCCAAACTGTCTTCCAAAACAACTGTAACATTTTGCTTTTCTACCGTCAGTGAATGAGAGCTCCTGTTGCTCAACATCTTCATCAGCATTTGCCATCGTTAGTGTTTTCTAATAGGTGTGTAGTGATATCTCTTCGCAGAATATATTTTTTTAAAGATTTATTTATTGTTTTTGACAGAGAGAGAGAGAGAGAGATAGAGAGAGATAGAGAGAGAGAGAGATACAGAGTCAGGGACAGAGAGAAGGGGGAGGGCCCAGAACAGTTTCCATAGTTGCACATCATCAGTTTTTCCACATAGTTTCATTCCACAGGTGGGTTTGGGGCTGCACAGGGCAGGAACTGGGCCGGGGTCTTGCTCCGGTGAGAACTGAACTGGGGACACTCCTCAGCTCAGCATATGGGTCCACACGGGTCAGGGCTGGGATTCGATCCTCGGTCCCTGGGGCTGCAAAGTGAGCACCCAACCCACTGAGCCATCTGGGCTTCCCAGAATAATTTTTTAACAAGCACCTTAGGCTTGTGAGCCTCATAATTGTCCTGAACAGATACGCAGGAGTAGGAAGCAGGGACGTTTTGAGTCTTGCATGTTTCAGAAAATAATTTTCTTCATAATCAGTTTTACTCATGAATGTAGCTGTTTTCAATCAAGGGTCAGAAATGGTGAGAATCCTGTGAGGCCCCCTCATTAGCTCCCCGGTTCAAATTGTGTTTTTTTTTCCCCTTACAGCATATTGTTCACAGTTCTGCAGCTTTAAATACTTGCCCTTTGGGGTTTTCATCTCACTGTTAGTACATGAATTTGAAGCTGATTTGCCCTCGGGAAAAACATCTTGCTGAAAGGTGTCTTCTGGTGTCATTTGGACAGGACCTCACACAGAATATTTGTTTCCATAGACAATCCTGTGATATTTTCTAGGTTGAGTTTGCAGTGATGTCCTGATAGAAGTCAGTGTCAGTAATAGTCATGACCATCAGCTTCACCCATCTGCCTGTTTTAGGAAGATTTTTGCATCTTGGTGATAAAAACCAAAGACTAGTAAATTCACAAGGATATTTGTGGCCATTTAGTGTTATCATACATGCTTTACATGGCTGTTGTTCGTACCCTGATTCAAAACTCTGTTTGAAAAGCTGATACAGATCTTATGGTAAAGCCCTTCTTTATCTCACAGATTAATAAGAGTGATCATATTTGTTGAGAGAGGGGGATTGAAATCTCTTCTTGGAGCTGTTTTTGAATGGCATTTGCACTGTTTTTGTTTCCAGATTAAATATAGATAATATAAATATAAATAATATAAATGTACATGGGCTGTTCGGAAAGTCTCCAGCCGTGTAACTGTTCTCATATTGACAGTGGCTGGGTTTTTTCTAGGCAGCACTTGTATATGCACATAAAGGGTCTGGCAGAAGTAACACTCTGCAGGGGCCCTACCAGCTCATAAAGAAGGGGTGTTACTTCTGCTGGACCCTGTATACAAGGGCTGTCTGGAAAAAAACCAGCCCTGATGCCTCTGTTTTTCATATTATATGGCCCTCTGCTTGCCCCACTTCTTTGAACCGCCTTACCCGCATCTTACTGGACTCACATTAGCATACTTATTTCCATAAACGGTTTGCATTCATCTGTGAATTTCAATTGCAGGAACTGTTTCTGCTGTTTGAACCAAAAGTCTGAACACTCCTCCATTTTGATGGGCACTGGGTGAAAAGTGTAAGCCTCTGTGTGTGCAAGGTCAAGAATGATGGAGGGAAACAACTGTGCAACCACACAAAAATGGTTATATCCAGATATGTCTAATGTAACGAAAAATATTACAGTGGAGGCAAATTTTATCAGCCTGCCCTCATATATATGTATAATTTAATTTTATTCTTTGTGGTTTTTTTTTTTTGGTGTGGCTTTTGTCAGTATTCTAGGCCAGCACTGTGCAGTGAAACTTCTCTGATGATGGAAATATTCTGCTCTGTCCAATATGGTAGCCACTAGCCACATGTGTCTACTGAGCATTTGAAATGCAGCTAGTATGACTGGGGGACTATATTTTTCATTTTATTGAGATTTAATTAATTTAAGTAGCTCCATGGGGTGGCTGAGACTTGTAGGGGAGTATACAAACCGCTTTTTGAGTTCTCATTCGTTCCTTTGGTAGAATCATAGAGCTTTTGGAGAGGTAGAACTAAATTTGAAAAATTATTATCTTTCATCATGGAGTTTGAGATGCTACTTAAAAATATTTTCTGATCTGATTTTTCTGTGTCAAATCTACCTGTATATGGTTCTCAATCAGTTTCTAAATACTACACAGGAGGTTTGAGGAACATAAAGTTTCCCTCTTTTCTGTTGGCATGCTCTGTGGTCCAGGACAAAGAACTGAGCAATTGCAAACTTAAGTTTCCCATGTGTAGTGAGAAGCGTAGAGAGTACACTGTTAAGATGCACATCTGCCTTCAGTGGTGGATGTGACCTGAGCAGAGAGCCATTGAATGAATTACCTCTGCTCCGGAGAATTCTGACTGAAAACTAGAAAAGTCAGGTGACTGACTGTCAAGTATTTTAGGATTGCCTAGGTTGTGCTATGGCACCAAATTCACCCTGAAATCTCAGGGCCTGATACCACAAAGGTTCGGTTCTTGCTCCCTCAAAAGGCAACTATTCAGGGCATTTGCCCTTCATGTAGTCATGCAGCGATCCTGGCTGTTTCCATCTTGTTTCTTCATTATTCAAATTACCAAAATCTGTGCTGGAGAGAAACAGAGAGCCCTGGAGGTTTGCACACCAGCTCTGAAATGTTTAGACCCAGAAATGACCAGCCTCTTTTGCTCACACTCCATTGGCCAGTTCTCGAGCTTGGCCTTGACCACATGAGGGGGCTGGGGAATGTGGAGGAACCCATGGACATTTTTGGTAAGTAGCAAATGTCTTTTTCATACTAAATCTTTTGCACTTGAAAAATTCCAACATTTATGATGATTTTTGAATTCTAAACAATTTCTATTAAGCCACTTAGATATAATTTGTGAGGTTGTGCAAAATATTTTATCTTTGAGCTTTAGTTCCACTTGGAATTTACTTGGGCTCACTGTTTCTCAGTAGATTTGACTACTGTTTCATTTTTAACATTTGCTCTTATAATGCTAATTCTCCTTGAGATCCTTTGGGCACAGGTGTTCATAAATAAAAAAAAAAAGATAATTTTATTATCCATCCGAACAATTTTGGTTTATATCTTTTGGACTGCAACACAAGTGGAAACAGTGCTGTACTGGGATTCTGGGATAGCTCAATAGATTGAGCATTTACCTTGCAACTGCGAGGTCCAGGGATAAAATCCCAGCCCCGGCTCATTCAAACCCACATGCTGAGCTGTGGTGTGCAACTGGTAACTGTCAGGATGGTGGTGAAGGTTCTTGCCTTCCATGTGGGAGGCCCCCAGTTTGGTTCCACCCTGTGCAGCCCCACATCCACCTGTGTGGAATGAACCTGTGTCACAATTAATGATGTACAACTATAGAGACAGCTCTGGGCCCTCTCTCTGTCTCTCTCACCTTCTCTCAAACAAACAAACAAAAAAAGAGAGTATTGTACATAATTCCCTCACACTTGTACTGAATGTGGGCATTGCTATGATATTTTATAAACACACTGTGCTTTGTTTTGTTTATCTTTAGTTTTGCAAAACCCAATGTGCTATATACATCCTGGTGAAATACCTTCTTCATTCATAACAACCATCTTTAAAGTGGCAAACATGGAGAAGTCATCCACTTTTTTAAAATATCCTCTTTCCTCAACTATTATTTTTCTGCCATCAAATGGAACTTATATAGATATGCTTCTTGTCATTGTATTCCAAATTTCCCTAATCATAGAAATCACCAGGATGTTCGTCAGAAATGCAGATTCATCACTTTCAGTGAATCTGAGGTGGAGTCTAGGAATGCATATTTTAAAACTACTTCTTGATGATTCTCAATATTGAAATAATTTGGGGGCTCTGCTTTATCTTATTTTAAGGTAACCAGCTTGGTTAGGATTGAGAGATTGGGTCCTTGTCAGATGGAGAGTAGGATTCTTGTCACATAAGTAAAGGTTAGTGACAAAACACCAGCTAGTGTCCTTGACAAAGAACAGTTGAGAAGTTGGGTTGTATTTCATCAGCTTTCCAAATGTCAGTCTCTGTTCTACCAGTTTCACAATGTTTACCTGGTTTCATACCAGTTGTAGTTACTTAATAATTTTCTTTGAATTACATAAACCAGTTTATTTAAATTGGAAATTTTATGCTGTAAAATCATGGTTTTACCATTAAAAAAAGTTTGTGTGCCACTAATAAGTATTTTGGGTCCTCAGTGTGTAGCAGGCACCATATGTGGGGAACACGGTATAAAACGATTCACAGTAGCGGTATAAGAAGTACTCCTGCTTTAAAATGCATCTTTATGAACTTGTTCACTGAATTATGCCATGTAACCTTAAGGCTTGTGAACTTGTTTGTCAAAGTTCAAGCATTTATATTTCATTCATAGCTATCAGTAGCCTTAATCAAAGCAGAATGTTTTTGGCTACACTAATATACAGAACTGATAATAAATGGTCACCACAACTATCATTTGAGAATGTAATCATTTGTTTGGTGCTGCCTTTAGCTGGATGTGCCCATCTCTATGTTTATTTATGGTGACTACACACAAAATATTGTTTTATTTTTAAAGATTTTATTGTTTGAGACAAGGTGAGGGAGAGAGAGAGAGAGAGAGAGAGAGAGAGAGAGAGAGAGAGAGAAGGGGGAGGGGCCAGAGCAGTCTCCCTAGTTGTACATCATTAGTTGTGACGTAGTTTCATTCCATACAAGTGGATGTGGGGCTGTGCAGGGCAAGGACAGAACTGGGGGCCTCCCACATGGGAAGCGAGAACCTTCACTGCTGAGCCATCCCAGTGGTTACCAGTTGTGCCACAGTTCAGCATGTGGGTTTTCACAGGCCAGGGTTGGGATTTGATCCCTGGACTTTGCGGTTGCAAAGCAAGTGCGCAACCTAATGAGCTATCTTGGCATCCCCCCCATGAAAATACTATTTTCAAATAGCTTTTTTTTATAAAAAGTAAATACCAAGTCTATTCATCATGATTTCTTTTTTCAGAAAAGATGCTTACTGTACATATCACTGAGTAAGTACATATATATATATATGTTCAGACATGGAACATTTTTTATGTTCTGTAGAAGATTCCATGAGGGAAATTTAAATGTATGCATTATTGATATTTTTGGTAACTTGAAATAATATCTAGTATTATAATTCCAGCTTAATGGATAGCTACATCAGGATTAAAAACAGTTATGTTTTGAATTTATTTATTGAAAAAAAGTCCACCTATACGTGGACCTGTGCAGATCAATCTCATGTTGTTTAAGGGGTAACTGTACATCTGAGTTAACTAATGGTGGCAAGAAACATTATGTATAATAGCAAGTGCCTCACAAAGGAAACTCTGAAAGTTCCTAAAGATTCAGGGAGGGGAAGGGCTAGAGCTGGGATTCATAGAATTAGGTAAAATCTGCATTTCCCACAGACTGTTTCTTGAGGTGTTCATAGGCATTCTGTGAATAATAAGATTGAGAACTATTGCACTTGAATTCACAAATCATAGCAGATTAGCTTTGAGAAGCCCTGAAGTTAAAAGAAAATCTATTTAATCATTAACCATGTGACTATGTTGAACTCAGGATATGTATGAGCTGTAAGTCTCCTGTTGAACCAGTGTTGCATGGGGTAGGTTTTGGGAAACACAAGGTTAGCTGGAAAGTAGAGGAAAGCAAGAATGAGAAAGATTCCACAATCCACCTAGTCCTGTGTGCAACAGTATGCCAAGTGAGTTTTCCCAGACTTGGCCTCGAGCACAAAGCTGACAATGAAAGAGGTTGAACTCCTCACTTCCTAGGCTCCAGGAGGGGCCAGCATTTGGAGCCAGCCCCCTCCCTGCAGGTCTTACTAGACAGTGCCAGTTCAGAGGAGTGACCCTACCAACACCAGCCTCCCTCCTCCCCCTGTAACCCCTGGGGCTGGAAGAAGATGACTGGAAGAAGTACGTGGGGGATGCTACAGCTTTTGGGGGAGAGCAGGGTTCATGGAGAGAGGGAAAGAGAGGCAGCAGGTGCTTGTCCCGAAAGTCACGGAGGAGGTCTAGAAGGATCACTTGTAAAGTTGGCGCGTCTGCAGGAAGGGAGACCAGTATTCTGTTTTCCAGTAGCACTTCCCTTGGCCACTGGGCTTGCTGCCCCACCTCTGTTCTTCCTGAACAGAGGAGAAGGGAATTGGAGGTGAAGAGGGGCCCGCTGTGAGGGCAAGCTCTGAATTTTCCCTAAATACCTGGGTTACTGGGAATGTAGTGAAGCTCTATCTGAGCTGCCCATGAGGCCAGGGGCCCCTGGCAGACTGGGTGGTGGGGGCTGAGCTGTTGGTGGGAGAGGCACAGCTGTGTGTCCTGTGTCATGGAACAGAGTGGCGGGGAGATGCCAGCAGAACCCTTCAAGGAGCACATTAGTGCTGAGCGTCAAGGCACCTGTTCTGCAGAGGCCTCGGTGGCCAGTCACGGTCAGGGAGATGCGCAGTGGCAACCAAGAAGAGAGGAGCTGTGGTCCTGCACCCCTGTGGCTTCTCCCCGGCCCTCCTCTGGAGGAGCCAGGTCAGAAGAGAGAGCCAGAGTGGGGAGAAACCCTTCGATACTGCTGCTGGAGTCACCAGCTTTGATGTTAAACTCTTTCATTGATTAGGACTGAGTCTTAAACCCCCACATGAACCTGTGACCGGGAAGTTATGGATTACATATATATATATTTTTAAAGATTTAGTTTATTGTTTGAGAAGAGAGAGAGGCAGAGAGAGAGGGGTGGGGGGAGAGAGAGAGGGAGAGAGGAGCAGGGAAGGCCCAGCGCTGTCTCTATAGTTGTATGTCATTAGCTGTGACATGATTTCATTTTATGCAGGTGGATGTGGGGCTGCGCAGGTTGGGAACCGAAATGGAGATAAGAACCTTTGCTGCCACCCTGGTGGTTACCAGTTGCACTGAAGTTCAGCAAATGAACTTCCATAGGCTGGGGCCAGGATTCAATCCCCAGACCTGTGGTTGCAAGGCAAGCGCTCAACATGTCGAGTTATCCCAGCATCCCAGAATTTAGATATCTTTAAGGAGCTCAGTAAAAAAGCAGAGTTTGATATGCAACACATTTGGGAACAATTTTGTGGGGAAAAAACAACCAAATCCTATGATGCCACATGTCTAGCCCAATGAGACGAGATTTGTAATGGGTTGGGTTGCGGTGCTTTATCATCATCTCTGCTGAGCGTGTCTGGGCTAACCGGGACTCACAGTGTGGGTGTCGTCTTTTTGTTTAACTTTCTCAGTGTATCCGTTTTAGGTTCCAGTGGGAAGAGGCTTTAATCAAAAAAATCATCTTCCATTTAGGGCATTAATTAATTTAGGGCTGGATTGTCCTGGAGTGACTTAGGAGAATGATAGAAGTTTTGATTTAGTGTGTATGGGATTTTTTTTTGTGGGGGGAAGCACAGAATGTGATGTATCTACATTTTTAAATGAAAAATTAAATGATATATTTCACAAATACCTACAAAATAGACAACAAACACCATGAACTGTTATGTTGCTTGAGAAGGAGCACACGAACAAACGTGAAGAACTGTGACAAATATGCAATCCTCCTGTGGAGCCTGTCCATCCCTGTTTCCTCTTTCTCTTTCCCAGCATCACCTACCTTCCTGAATTTGGTGTTACAGATGCATGTTAATTCACTGTGGAAGAGAACATGTGTCTGGTTAAGGAGACGAGAGCTCAAAATACCACTTCCTGTGTAGTGTAATCGCTTTCCCCTCCGTGGTTGGGGTCAGGAGGCCTCCAAGTTGGTTTTCTTGGCTGACCTTCTCTTTTTCCACTGTGCTGGACCTACAGGGATTTGTGTGGAAGGACAAGGTTGACTAAAGCTTTATAGAGTTGCTGATTTGGCAGAATCTTCCAGAAAAGTGACCCCTGATGGCTCATAGTAGACTGGGAGTGCTGGTTGATTCCCTCTGCTGCGTTTGGCATCTCTCACCGAGATGGATGGCTGTGTGTGTGTGTGAGCACATGCACATGCACATGCACACATGGTATCCCTGGCTGGTGTGTCCTGAGGCTTCATCACTCAGGGAGGGCTACAGTGCTTTCTGGACAAGGCTCCTCAGCATAGATGTCCTCCCAGGCCTCTGACAGAGAACACTGAGTCTGGTAGTTAGGAAACCCACAAGCATCGTCTTTATATTGTTTTCAATCACATGTGTGATCGCTTCTTGATCAGGGGTCAGTTTGTTATCACAGCCCTCCGTTCTTCTCTCTGGTGGAATAGTGTGCTAATTACCAAGTTTCCTTTTTCTCAGTTCACTGTACATAAGCACTGTAATCCAGGTAGCTAAAGGAGGCAAACTGGTTACAATCTGATTTCCTGAAATATTCCTGGTATCCCACTAAAAAAGGGATTTCATGGGAGGTTCAGGCTTAAATAAATCTCCTCCTTTTTTAAAATGGCAGGACTTCTCAGAGACTTCATTATGCTAATGTTTACTGTGAATCTTCAAGAGTGAAGTATACAAGTGTATGTGGTGATTATCATAGTCACTTGACATGGATTAAAAAAAAAATGAAGCCTCTCATGAAATGAGGGGCTCAGGACACACTTTGGGATCTGCTGTAATGTAAGACTTTCCATGCGTTTTTCACATTGTTATGTTTGCTTTCTAAATGGCTGCTACTGGCAACAAGATACTCTGTGTGTGTGGAGAAAGAGAGAGAGAGAGAGGAGAGAGAAGAGAAGAGAGAAGAGAAGAGAAGAGAAGAGAAGAGAAAAGAGGGGAAGGAGAGAAGGGGGAGAGAGAAGAGAGGAGGGAGGGTGGGAGAGACAGAGAGAGAGAGAGAGAGAGACAATATGAGTCTTTTATGAACTGGTTAATCAGTCTATCAGTTTGCAAATTATAAAAAGCTCATTAAAAGCATTTTGTTTTTCATAAAGAATTTTGTTTTTCTCATATCCATGTCTCCTACATTCTCCAGATCTCTTCTGTGCCAAATAGATTAAACGTTAATTCCATTATAGAATGTAGAACTGCAAGAGGAAGTTAGAAAAAGGCCTGCTTGTTTTTCCATTGCAACCTTTCCCAGGAGTGTGCATCTTCAGATGAGCTCTCCTGCTAATGGTCTAGCGCTTTTGACAGATTTGCAGTTGTGTCTGCTTCTGGGATGAGCAGACCACAGGAAAGTTCCTGTAGTGACTGTGGGGAGAGGCGCCATAAGCAGACAAAAAGCAAGGTAATAGAAAAGAAAAAGAAGGTGGGCATTAGTGTAGTTTAGAGTTGGGGTCATTGAAGAGAAGCAGGGCAGGAAACAGAAATAGTATTTTTTAGCATTGGAACAGAGTTTGGCTGCCCTCTGGTCTGACATTTCAGTGACCTGGATGACTGGAGGTGTCTGACCTGGGGAAGTCATGAGCCCCCTGCTTTCTCTGTATTTATTATACTTGGTTGTTATGTTTACTGAGATTTTGATTAGCAAATTATCTACCTGGAAGATAGCTGCAAATAGCTATCTTTTTAATAACATTTATTTTTAAAATTTTACTAGCATTATTATTTTTAACAGCTATTAAACATTATTTTCCTACAGCTATTTGAAGCTGAATTGATGTGAGTAAAAAGTGGAGAGTTCAGCATGGTTCTATATATAAGATCAATGACACAATGAAATGTCATCTTTGATTATGTGGGCAGCCAGACTGTCCAGGTGTTTTTGTGCTTTTTTTTTAAAGATTTATTTTTATTGTTTTGACAGAGAGAGAGAGAGAGAGAGAGAAAGAGAGAGAGAGAGAGAGAGAGAGAGAGAGAGAGAGAGAGAGAGATACAGAGACAGAGAGAAGGGGGAGGGCCCTGAACAGTCTCCATAGCTGTACATCACTGGTTTTTCCACATAGTTTCTCTCCACAGGTGGGAGTGGGGCTGCACAGGGCAGGAACTGGGCTGGGGTCTCGCCCCAGTGAGAACTGAACTGGGGGCACTCCCCAGTTCAGCATATGGGTCCACGTGGGCTGGGGCCGGGATTCGATCCTCGGTTCCCGGGGCTGCAAAGTGAGCGCTTAACCCACTGAGCCATCCCGGCCTCCCCTGTCCAGGTGTTTTTGCTGAGGTTCATGATGAGTTTATATTTGTTTATTCTAAATGCCCATCTTTCTACTGGCCCTAAAATTTGGTGCCACAACCCATAGTCCAGCAAATGGAACACTTTTCTTTCCTTCCACTTTGCTTACCTCATATGAGATCCTGTGGGCTTCTGCCAGGGTCACAGCATGACTACTTGAGAGGACTGTTGACGTGGTCACGGACCTGAGCATAATTTTCTCCTGTGATTTAAAAATTATCTATACGTGTCTGTGAGGATGAGCTCCAGATGAGGTGGAAATGGGGGACATTCTGATGGTTTGACAATCTATTCAGTCTCTCATAGTCTCCTTAATTTCTCTTCCCCATTTTCCTCATAGTGTGTTCTTCATTATGCAACATAAACAATGTCTAGTCATTTCCCATTCATGTTCTATAGCTAATCATTCAAACATTAATGGAGGTGATACTGATGGTCCTGTAGTAGGTTTGGGGAGTGGGGAGGAGATTTGTCAATGAGTAAAACAAGGTGCCTGCCTAGAAAAACCTCACCATCACGTGGGTAGACCTCTGTGATTAGCCAGAGAGGCCTTCATGAAGAAAATGAGCTTTGAGTTTGAAATGAAGTGAGGAGAATGAATCAAATATCAGGAAAGCAGAAATAATCTGATTTTTAAAAAAAACAGGGTTCTTAAAAAAAATGTTTTTTTTAATTGAAAAAAATTTTTAAAATTTTATTGTTTAATTTATTGGGGTGACATTGATTGGTAACAATTAGATAGTTTCCGGATGTACAACTCCACATCACATCACCTGTGCATCGCATTATATGCCCACCACCCAGAATCAGCTCTCCTAGGGTCCCTTTTCTAAGTTGTAGACATTCTGCTTGTGGCTTAATTGATGATTTACTTTCTTCTATAATCCCATGTTCCTAATTTATATTTTAAATAGTTGAGTGTTTCCTTTCACTGTTGATCAATTTCTACTAGGGTTTCAGTGGCATCCATGACGAAATTTGCATTTAAAGATGACACAGTCTGTGGAGCTGTGTGGAATTAATGTTAGCTCATGACTAAATGAAGAATGAGATGTTTCAAAGGGGCTCCAAACAAAATGCTCTTATTTCTGATTTTCCTTTTGTGCCTTGGTGTGTTCACTCTGCAGCTGAGGTGAAGTGGAGCACGCCACGGAGATGTTTGTGTATCCTTGATGCCAGTTATTTATTTGTATGTAAATTATGTAACTGTAACAGAATTGTAGGAAAACCTTAATGGTTAAGCATGCTTCTTTCAAAAAGAGGCAAAAGCAGTACACAAGTATATTTTGATATAGCCAGATGTGACAATAGTGATGCTAATAGGAAAAATTATCTGAGTTAATAGCTTGAGATCTGTTTTTATTTTGGCTGTAACCAAATACTGGTGAAAGTTTAAGCTCTGTTGTTCTTAACTGGAGCCCGAATGAACATTTATTTTGACTCCGCCTTCCACTGCTGTGCAATGAGTGTTTAACCTGTGGTGAGCTTCTGGTGAAGGTATTTTGGTGAGATTTTTATCATTTTGGGGGTGCTGGATCCCTGAGTCTGTACCCCACAGCCCAAAACTCCAAACCTATTCATGTCTCAAAGTCTCTCTGGTGGGTGTCAGCCCTGGGAAGTCTCTTAAATCCCCTGAGGAACTTAATCATCCCCCTTCTCTGTGTAGTTCATATTTTCATTGTGCCTTCCACAGAGTAATATTTGGCTAAATCTCTCTCCCCCACTCAGCTGATCAAGGGATCTCCTGGGACATCTGCTTTCCCTGTTCTGCCACCAGGGCTGCCACAAAAGGAATGCACAGTAAATATTTGTTGCATTAAATGTGTTTGCTGAGAGCTTAACCACTACTGGTGTTTGAAGTTAACTAAATCCAGCGGTGCTATTATATCCCACCTCTGTCTTCAGAAGCTTTTTAGCAGATTTCTGAGATGAGGAAAAGGAGGTCCATATTAAAATTCAATTTTTAACAAGTAGAGAGAAATATACTACAGATTATGTGGGTTTAGCTCTTGCTTATTTCATTGATACAGGCTTTTGGAGGTGGGCAGGGGAGGGAGGTGGTGAAGTTTTGGTTTTTAGGAACAAGAGAAAAATTGGAAGTACTTCTTAATGAAACCTGCTTGATTCATTGTGGAAGGTGGCTTTTCAGTGACCTTTCATTATTCATTGCTAATGATATTTTCCCTATGGTATTCTAACCACCGGCATACATTTTTTCTTCCTGTTAATGATAATTTGGATAACACCATTATTGTTCTCTTTCTTGCTCTGTTGAAAACGAACAGCACGTCAACTGAGAGAAATGGCAGGGGTTAGATGGGAAATAATGCCACTTGCCATGCAAGCAGTGTTATGAGAATCCCTGTTAACCAAGCGCTTAGACAAAACATGCTTACAATGGCTCTCGGGAAATATTCATAATCAGCCTATGGTGTCATGTTGATTCAAGATATCATTGTTAGTGCAAGAGTTTACTTCAGCTTTTCATGTTTCAAAGCTCAGGCTTAGAAGAACTCAGGCTTAGAGCTGAATATTAGTCATTGCTATCAAAGGACTTGTGGGGTGTGTGTGTGAACTGAAACTAACTAATGTTCCTTTAAGCAAAGGTACAGAACAAGCCCCCATTATGTTACCAGTTTAATGGCTTACAGGGGTGGCGAACCTTTTGGCGATTGAGTGTCAAAGTTTATGAAATAAGAGTATACTTGCTTGACTTGCGTGCCAACCCATCGAGTGAGATAGAGGTATCAATTATTTTTACGTCTATAAGAGCATAAAGAATAATTTTTTAAATGGTATTCACAGCTCCGCGTGCCGAAATAATTGTTCCGCGTGCCACTTTGGGCACGCGTGCCATAGGTTCGCCACCCCCGGCTTAGACATAGAGTCGTGGGCCAGTGGAACCAGGTGGGCTTACCTGGAAGAACGTCTGAGCCAAGCAGATGGGCTAAAGAAGGGTTTGGCCACTTGACTGGCAGGCCCTGGAGTGCCATGCTGGGGAAGTACATCTCTTTTTTCTACTGTCTGCTGTCCACTGCATGTAACTTCCAAGGAGCCCTGGAGGGCCTGGTGGTCCAGACCCAAGCTACTGTAAAGTGTACAGCCTGGGCGACATGCTCGGTGGTGGTCAACCTTGGTGAGTTCTCAGCATCCTGAATAGACACAGTAGGTTTTATAGCTCCATTGGCTTCAAAATTTAAAATTGTACCTCTGTTTATGATTTAGTGAATGTATACATAGGATATTATTCACTATTGATCAACAGAGATATGTGCTCATGCAAGGGGGTAGTAACTTTGTGCTTTAGGATTACACGTTAATGTATTAATATATGCATTACATTATGTATTCTATTATGTATAATACTATATATTTATAGACTGTACATTATACAATATATTTATTAATGTATTACAATCTAGTAAAAGTGCTGTGTTTTTAACCTTAAAATTTTTTTGAAGGTGTTTAAGAATCATTGGTCTATAAGAGAATTTTGTACTCTCTTGGTTAAATTCACCTAATTTTTATATAAGCTCTGTGTGTGTCTGTGTTTTTGTGTGTGTGAGTGTGAGTGTGAATGGGAGCTGGAATTCAGGTCTTCTGCTACCTGGACTAACATTCCTTTTTTTAAAAAGAATATATATATTGTTTTATCTATTTTTATTTTTGACAGAGAGAAAGAGAGATACAGAGACAGAGACAGAGAGGGAAATGAACTGGGGGAGCTCCCAGTTCAGCATGTGGTTCCGCACGGGCCGGGGCCGGGATTTGATCCCCGGTCCCCGGCTCTGCAAAGTGAGCGCTTAACCCACTGAGCCATCCCGGCTTCCCCACATTCTTTTTTTTTTTTTTAATTGCTATTTTTTTATTGCTAAATTTATTAGGGATACATTGGTTAGTAAAAATTACATAGATTCCAGGTATATGGCTCTATAGTACTTCGTCTATGTGTTACAATCTGTGTTGACCATTCTTAATGCTGCTGCACACTGACTTGTTCTTTCTTTGTCCTTCTCTGTCTGTGCCAGTCACATCTGGGTAGTTAGTGACAATCACACAAGCACACCCTTAGTGATTCAAGGTGGTATGTCCCATCTGTCTCTGAAAGGGAGGATCCAGTTGCATTGCACCCCAAGAGGTCTGGCAGGAAAGCCAGCTTTGGATGTGAGACATGACATATCTCTTGTTCAGAATTTAATGACCAGAAGAACCTAAATACTTCTAAATTATTTTTTTTTAGATTTAATGAAATTCCTTAATTTAATTAGGTGCTATGCATTCATAAAGAACGACACACTACAGATCACCCATCTCCTAAAGATCAAAAAGGAACTGGAAAATTAGTCATGTGCTTGTTAAATTATTTACAAATTACTCTGCGGTCTAATGAGGTGTATGTTAATGCAAAGGCAAACCAGCTGATTTTCCACACTAGATTACTGAAGGGCATCTTCACATCAGAAATATAAACTGTAAGTAGGTGTAGTTCTGCGCAGCAGGGAACACACGCATAACTCAGATTTGTTGTCTCTGTGCGTCTTCCCCAGCGAGGCTGTGTAGAATTCCGATTTAGGTGCATCTGTCTGGCGTGTCTTGATGAGGATTTATTAGTGGGTGCCCAGACAGAGCTTGTTGTCAATATTTGTTTCTTTGGCTGAGGCCCTAGGGACAGAATTATAACAGTTCTCCAGTTCACACGGCAGCTAAGTCATTGACGTATGTTTATGTATAGCCGTAGGGGTGAACATTATTTTATTTTTTGATTATCTCTGTCTCTAGACTGACATATCTGTAAGCTATTGCTTTCCTCTATAGTGTTTCTTTTTATAACTGCTTTGATTTTGCTAGGATGCAAATAGTATTTCCTAAGCTTCAATTATTTCCCTTTCAGTAGTTTTAAGACTTTTGCTTATCTGATTGAAATTGATATTTCATACACCTTTGAAAATTAATAACATATTTGTAAAATACCCATATCTTTACATGACTCTGCTGTTCTTTGCTGTATTTCCTCAAGATTGATGGGGAAGATTTTATAACTAGGAAAAATCCCACTGCATATGTTGTATGGTGCATTCTATATTAATGAGGAATATTATTTTTTTAAAGATTTATTTTATTGTTTTTAACAGAGACAGAGACAGACAGAGAGAAACTGAGAGAAAGGGGAGGACCCAGAGCAGTCTCCGCAATTGCACATCATCAGTTTTCGACATGATTTTGTTCCACACAGGTGGGTGGGGGCCGCACAGGGTGGGACCTGGGCTGGGGGACTCCCGCATGGGAGGCATGCTCCCCCCACACTCCCCTCAAGCCAGGGGCTGAACCAGGGGGCAAGAACCAAACTGGGGGCCTCCCAGTTTGGGAATCATAGCCCATTTCAGCATATGGGCCATCATGGGCCAGGGCTGGGATTCAATCCTTGGTCCCTGGGGCTGCAAAGCAAGCACTTAACCCTCTGAGCCATCCTGGATTTCTCTTAATGTATTTTCTTAATGAAAAGCACTTTTCTTAAACTCTGAAGTTTTCATCAGAAATGTGGTGAGAAGGACAGTAAATTGTCTCTCAGTCTGAAGGCCTACTATGCATCCTTAGATGCCTTTTTCTGAAACACATTTATCATGGTCCATAAGGGTATGTGCAGGCTCAATGTAGGTGCTTCGATTCTTTATACCCAACACATTTTTAAATTCACATCCTCTTATTTTATACTGTGCCACAGTTTATATTTATATTGGATGAGGTTTTAGTTGCAGACGTTAGAATCCACAATAGCTAGTTTAAACACAAAAGGATTTATTAAGTGGTGTAGATAACACACAGACTCATTGGCAGGGTCAAAACCAGATGCTGGGCTGAGCTCCCAGGAATGACTGTAAAGCTGCCTGTAGAACCGGACCGCCAAAGGCTTGCTCTTCCTGCATGATCAGGACGCCTCTGCAACGGCTTCTGGTCCAGACTCTACCTTCCCTGCCATCTTCTATTGGAAACACAGCTTGTGGGGTGTATGGGCACAGTGTTCGTGCTTGGGTTATTTGACTCAAATTAGGTTGTTTCCATTTCTTGGCAATTGTGAATAATGCTTCAATGAACATGGGAGTGCAGATAGTTCTTTGAGATACTGAGTTCATCTCCTTCAGATGTATGCGCCAAAGTGGGATTTCTGGATCATATAGTAGGTCTATTTTTAATGTTTTGAGGAATGTCCGTACTGTTTACCATAATGGTTACAACAATTTATTATTTCACCAACAGAGCACCAGGGTTCCCTTTTCTTCACATCCTCACCAACACTTGGTATCTTAGTCGTTTTGATGATGGCTATCCTAACAGAGTATCTCTTTATACCAACCATTCTCTTGTTAAATAATAAAAACATTGGGACGTCTTTCTGAGTAGCTTGTAAGCCTATGTTTTACACTTGTTTCCATCCCCTAAAGGTAGTAGAAGGTACTGTAAATGACCTATATACAAGGGCTATCTGGAAAAATCCAGCCATAAATACCTCTAGTTTTCATATTACATGGCTGGATACTTTCCGGGCAGCCCTCATGTGTTTGTTGTTAGTGTTAAAGAACTATAGTTGCTGAAAACACAAGAGTTTGATTTTTCTTGGCATGGCCCATTAAATGCTAAACACTTATTGGATGCTGTTGACCATCCTATATACAGATTATGTTAATAGTACCAATTGATACCTTTAACCCCTTTTCTGTTTAGAAAAAAAAAGGACAGCTTGCTGCCATGTTCATTTAATTTTATATAAACACTCTTTGAGGCTGAACACATCTGACTGGTTTTCAATGTGAAAATAAAAATATAAAAACTGTTCTTGGAGTTATTTCTAAATAGAACTTGTCTCTAATCCTAATGTAACAGACATGTATGTGATCAGTATTTAATATTTTTTTCACATCTAGGAATACTATGTTTTGTAGTATTTGACATTTTCATTTTCAGCAATTGAGAATTACTCTATTTTGCAAATGGAAATACCACTGCTAAAACCAGAATGTTGTAAATAGAATAATGTCATTTGTTTCCAGAGACTATTGATATACTGGAACAATGCAAAAATAATACTAAAAGCAAGATATTTCATGGCAAACTTTAGGGGTAAGGGGAGGACTGTAATCTGTAAGTTATCATGGAGTAAACACTGCGGTGAGTATTCTTGGGGCAAAATGGAAATGGGTTTAAATAGAAAACTCATCTGTTATTATTTTGTGAGCTGTAAAACACTTCACAGTTTTTGTTGAAATTATCTGGTAAGGAATCCAGCAAATAAATATTCTTTGAAGTTTTTAAACAGATGGGGTGCTACTTGCAAACCTGGATCCAGTAGGAAGTCCCTGTAAATGAATGCCTTCCTCATGTGCACGGCTTGCCAGCACTGGCTGAGGCCCGACAGCCATCCTGGAGGTAGTGACGAGCTGTAAAGGACGACGGTCTTGTCCAAGTTCAAGTGATGTGCTGTGTTCACTTCTGTTTGCTTAGTATGTTCTATAGGCAGGAGATTGGCTTCTGCAAAAAAGTGTTCTGTGGTCAAATACCTTTGGGAAACACTACAGTCTTGGTGGTCACAGTGCACATTAGCATGTAAAGAGCCCACAGAAGCTCTACAGGAAGAAGAACCTGGTTAAATTAAAAACAATATTTTTAATTATTTTTAAATTTTTATTTATTGTTTGAGAGAAGGTGAGAGAGAGAGGGGTTGTTGGGGGGAGGGGGAGGGCCCAGAGCAGTCCCCATAGTTGTACATAATTAGTTATGACATAGTTTCATTCCACACAGGTGGATGTGGGGGATGTGGGGCCAACGAGGTGGGAGCTGAACTGGGGGCCTCCCGCATGGGAGGTGAGAACCTTCGCCGCTGAGCCATGCAGGTAGTTACCAGTAATGCTGCAGTTCAGCACATGAGTTTGCATGGGCCGAGGTGGAGAAATGAACCCCAGACCTCATGATTGAGAGGCAAATTCTCAACCACTGAGCTATCCTGTCATCCCCAAACTGGTTTAATTTTATTTAGCCTTCAAAGTGTCCTTTCCTTGAGACAGGGGACCCCTTTTTTCCACATTACTATTGAGCATTCCGTAGAATCATTTTTAAATTGAATACCCTGGATTTTGGGCAAACTAAAATGTTATACATGGAATTTGGGTTTAAATAAGTGGTGGTACTTACTATGTCATAAGTTAGTTTGGACTCCTTTCTAATGTGATTGGTTCCTTCTTCCATGTTTTTTAATGTAAATTTATCTGATCATATATTGGTTTTTCTTTAATGGTGTTATTATAGTATTTGGGTTGACTGTGTATGGATAGCCTTCTAAACATCATTTTTGAAAGCTGGAAGCAGAATTTCTCCAAAGAACTGTTCTTTCTTTCTTTCTTTCTTTCTTTTTGTTTGTTAGTTTGTTTATAATGTAATAAGCATCCATCAACCTGGACCCTTAACAATAAATGGCATCTCTATGTGCCCTCTTCCTCATCTTCCTGCTTCTTCTATCTGGGGTACCAACATCCTGAATTCTGAGTTCATCATCCCTTTGCTTTTTTTCCCTATATAGTGTTCTTGAATTTATATCATTTCCTCTAAAATATTTTTTTAAATTTAGTGGTTTTTTGTTTTTTTTTTGACAGAGAGAGAGAGAGAGAGAGAGAGAGAGAGAGAGATACAGAGACAGAGAGAAGGGGGAGGGCCCAGAACAGTCTCCATAGTTGCACATCATTGGTTTTTTTCACATAGTTTTATCCCACAGGTGGGCGCGGGGCTGCACAGGGCAGGAATTGGGCCGGGGTCTCACCCCGGTGAGAACTGAACTGGGGGCACTCCCCAGTTCAGCATATGGGTCCACACGGGTTGGGGCTGGGATTCGATCCTTGGTCCCCAGGGCTGCGATCCTTGGTCCCCAGGGCTGCAAAGTGAGCGCTTAACCCACTGAGCCATCCCAGCTTCCCCTAGTGGTTTTTTAGTTTATAAAATGGTTATATCCTGCTCTGAGTAATCTTTTGGAACGTACCTTTTTTTTCACTTCATATGTTGACATGGTTCAATCAAATTGTTCCATATTGTTTTAATTCATTTATTCTGATTGATGAATAATCTCTGTTGATGAACAGACTGTTGTTTAGTAATCTTCTGTCCTATTGATGGGCACTGCGATTGTTTCTTAGGTTTTTACTATTGTGAACAGTGGTGCTATGAACATTTTTGTACATGTCTTCTGTTGAACTTCGACAATAATCTCTTGTGATATCTATCTAAGTGTAGAATTACTGGAGTGAGAATGTACCCCTACTAACCTCTATTCTACTTTGTCTCTATGAATTTGCCTATTTTATGTATCTTAAAGTAGTAGAATAATAATTACAATATTTATTCTTTTGTGTCTGGCTTATTTCACTTAGCGTAATGTCTTCAGTGTTCCTTCATGTTATAGCATGGGTCAGAATTTTCTTTCTTTTTAAGGCCAAATAATATTCCATTGTATAGATATACCAAATCTTATTTATTCATTTATTCATCTGTATATATTTGGGTTGTTTCCTCCTTATGGCTATCGTGAATAATGCTGCTATAAACATGGGAATACATATATCTGCTTGAGTCTCTGCTTTTAGTTCTTTTGACTATATAAAGGGTGTCCCAAAATTCACGCAAGAAGTAATTTTGATAGAAGACACAGGTTTATAATTAAAAATTGTAAATTTTCATTGCTCAACAATGAAAACATGTTTTTCTTTCATGTAGTGCTCCATTTTTAATGACCCTGAACTGTCAGCTGTCACGCTGCCTTTTTTTTTTCGTTGTTGGCAACACTTTACCACACAAATGATGCAAAATTCAAATCTTGTGTGAATTTTGGGACACCCTTTACCTAGAATCGAAATTGCTGGATCATATGGTAATTCTATGTTTAATTTTTTGAGGAACCACCATACTGTCTTCCACAGCAGCTATGCCATTTTATATTCCTGCTAGAAATGCACAAGAGATTCAACTTCTTTCCACATCCATGCCAAACATTTTTAAATTAAAAAAAATTTTTTTAATAGTAGCCATTCTAATGGGTGTGCAGTGGTATCTCATTGTGGTTTTGAATTACAGTTTCCGAATGATTAGTGATGTTGAGTGTCTTTTCAAGTACTTCAGAGTCTTTTGAAGCTCTTATGAAAATTATGGGCTTTCTGCACAAAAAAGTGTACATATGTTCACTATACATCACAGGCCTCCTAAAGTCCATATGGGGAGCCACAGGCCCAGATTTAGAACCTTCTTAGGGGATTAATATGACAGGTAGATCACTCTATGCCATTGCTGCAAAGAGAATGGATGAATAGTTTTAACTTTTGTTAAGAAATAGGAGAAATTGACATTTGTGAGTTGAAATATAAGTCTTTGGACAAAGGAGCTTTTGTTCTTAAGTATGTAGTTTTTGGAGTGAGAGTAGAAAGAAGGGAAAGCAGTTCTGGAAACGTGAGTGAGGCTGTGTTTCAGGCAAAGAAGTTGGTCTAAATATCAGAGCAGGGCTAACATTTGGTATTTTGAGATGAACTCACTGGGGAGGTGAGAATCTGATGACTTTTCTCATACTGGGAGCTCAAACCACAGTGGGAAAGGACAAGCAATATGTGATTTTTTAAAAGGAAAGATCCAAATAAGGCCTCAGGCTTGGAGTGTCTAAATGAGTGGGAGAAGTGTGGACAACTGTAAGTCCAGGTGGGTAGCATCAAGGAAGCTTGCAAGCAAAGATGGGGATGACAAGGGTACTGAAGATTCAGAGCCAAGAAGCTAATAACTGAGTCATAGATTGTTTCTGGAAATACTAGAGCAGGGCAGAATACTTTTGCTCTCCGGACTCAATCAAATGGTGCTGGCGTATGAGACAAAAACTTTTATTCGTAATAGATCCTTGACATGGGAAGGTCTTGATAATTGGCTGGAGAAGTGCAATCATTGGAGAACTTGGCAACAAGGCCTATGTGTTCTAGGAATGGGATCAGAATATGATCAGGTTCTGAGTGAGACCAAGGTTGAACTGGTCATCTGCTGCTCTAGGGCTCAGCATAACCATGACTAGAGAAAGGCTGGGTTGACCGTCTGGGGCAAACCTAGTTAGGA
Organism: Craseonycteris thonglongyai; assembly: GCA_004027555.1. NCBI lineage: Eukaryota > Metazoa > Chordata > Mammalia > Chiroptera > Craseonycteridae > Craseonycteris > Craseonycteris thonglongyai. The sequence continues at coordinate 24,523 of PVKE010002301.1, read as the reverse complement.
AGCTCCAGCTGTAGGAGTTGGAATTACCTAGGGCAGTGGTCTCAACCTCTAATGCTGTGCATTACAGTCACCAGGGAAACTATCAAAATACTTGTGCTCTTAGCATGTTCCAGATGTTTTTTTTTTAAAGATTTATTTTTATTGTTTTTGACAGAGAGAGAGAGATACAGAGACAGACACAGAGAGAAGGGGGAGGGCCCAGAACAGTCTCCATAGTTGCACGTCATTGGTTTTTCCACATAGTTTCATCCCACAGGTGGGCGCGGGGCTGCACAGGGCAGGAACTGGGCCGGGATCTCACCCCGGTGAGATCCGAACTGGGGGCACTCCCCAGTTCAGCACATGGGTCCACACGGGCTGGGGTCAGGATTCGATCCTTGGTCCCCGGGGCTGCAAAGTGAGCGCTCAACCCACTGAGCCATCCCGGCTTCCCCCAGATTTTTTTTTTAAAGATGTATTTTATTGTTTTGACAGAGACAGAGACAGAGACAGAGAGAAGGGGGAGGGCCCAGAGCAGTCTCCATAGTTGTACATCATCAATTTTTCACATGGTTTTGTTTCACAAAGGTGGGTGGGGGCTGTGCAGGGCACGTCCTCTCAAGCCAGGGGCCAAACCAGGGGGTGAGAACCAAACTGTGAGCCTCCCTCATGGGAAGCACACCCCAGTTCAGCATTTGGGTCCGCATGGGCTGGGCCGGGATTTGATCCTTGGTCTCCAGGGCTGCAAATCGAGCGCTTAACCTGCTAAGCCATTCCAGCTTCCCTGCTCCAGATTAAAAAAAAAATTGTTTGAATGTTATGAATGATATATTTTCTTAAGATTTATTTTTATTGTTTTTGACAGAAAGAGAGAGAAAGACAGACAGAGAGAGACAGAGGGAAGGGGGAGGGCCCAGAGCCGTCGCCATAGTTGCGTGTCATTAGTTTTCTACATAGTTTCATTCCACAGGTGGGTGCGGAGCTGCACAGGGCAGGAACTGGCCGGGGACCTCCCACATAGGAGGCTCGCCCTGGTGAGAACTCAATTGGGGCTACACCCCAGTTTAGCATAAGGGTCTGCATGGGCTGGGGCCAGAACTCGATCCTTGGTCCCCGGGGCTACAAGATGAGCACTCAACCCACTGAGCCACTCTGGCTTTCCTCCAGATTTATTAAATCAGAATCTCTGGGGAGGAGAGGTGGGACCTGGGCAGCAGTACTTTCTAAAATTTCCCAGTTAACACTAACCTGCAGCCAAAGTGAGAACCTCTGGTTTAGGGGCAAACTATCAGATGTCATTACATATTCTAGTTGTTTTTGAAAAAATTAGTTCTCAAATAATTTTGGTTGAAACCAGATTCCTGAGTCAAAATCATTTCCCTCATTTCCTTTCACTCCTTCACAGGGAAGTTTTCTTGCTTAGCTGTCAAAAGTGCCTATAATGAGCCAGTGCTTTTCCAATTTTATGCACATACAAATTACCTGTGGGCTATGGTGCAGTAGGTTTGAGGTGGAGCCTAAGAATTTGCATTCACACAAGCACTGCTGGGCCACATTTTGAGCTGCAGGATTCTAGACTCATAACCATTGAGCTGATATTACTCATTCTTTTATTCATGACATTTATTGAAAGGTGCTTACTACCTGCAGGACACTGTGCTATTTAGGTACTGGGAATGTGATGGCGAATAAAAAAGAAATAGCCCTGCCCTCAAGGATCATAAAATCTAGAAGGAATGACAAACCCATCATTTCACAAAGATTACTTAAATTAGTTAAATGCACTTTTGACTAGAGCCACCAAGGGAAAGTACAGGCTGCTATGAAACCATGTTAGGGAGCCTTAATCTATTTAGTGGGACATGACTGTGACTCATGAGGTAAAGTAAACCCCAGGAGACCCATGCTATGTACTGATGCTCACTCTGGCTGTGGGAACCTGTTGACTTCTTCCTTCAGCTTCCAAAAGCACTGGCTATATTTAGTATATTGACCTTCTTCTTCTGCTGTAGATTTTCCCATGGTGGCCTCAGCTAATTCCTTGACTTTCTCTATCCACCCCATTTCTACTTCTGCCTCACTTCTGAGCCTCAGGTTTAGGTTTCTAATGATTGTTGAACATCTACAACTAGAAGACAACTTAGACACTACACACCAACATATGCTGGGACAAACTCCTCACTCTTGTCACCAAATTAGCTCTTCAATATTTCTGACAGTGTCACCACTATTTTTTTTTTTTTATTTAGCCAATCAGGCAAAATCTGGCATTTTCTTTTTAAAAGATTTATTGTTTGAGACAGAGGGGGGGAGAGAGAGAGAGAGAGAGAGAGAGAGAGAGAGAGAGAGAGAGAGAGAGAAAGAGAAGAGAGAAGAGAGAAGAGAGAAGAGAGAGGAGAGGGAGGAGAGGGAGGAGAGGGAGGAGAGGGAGGAGAGGGAGGAGAGGGAGGAGAGGGAGGAGAGGGAGGAGAGGGAGGAGAGAGAGGAGAGAGAGGAGAGAGAGAAGGGGGAGGGCCCAGAGCAGTGTCCATAGTTGAACATCATTAGTTGTGACCTGGTTTCATCCCACACAGGTGGATGTAGGGCCATGTCGGGCAGGAACTGAACCTGGGGCCTCCCTTGTGGGAGGCAAGCAACTTTGCCAAAGAGCCATTCTGGCAGTTACCAGTTACCCCGCAGTTCAGCATATGGGCTCACATGGGCTGGGGCCAGGAATTTGATCCTTAGACCCCAGGGCTGCAAAGCAAGTGCTCAACCCACTGAGCCATCCTGGTGTCCTGTGAATATATTTTTTAAATGAAATATTTTTCAAATATCAATTATTAATGTTTTCTCAAGTTTATAAAATACAAATCAGTATGTTTTATGAAATCAGGCTTAGTAACTTGATAATAACTTTGTCTAGCCTGCATGTGTTTAGTAAATATTTTTCTTCTTTCATAGATTGAAACGCTCTCATTTTGGTTTTCTTTGGATTTTTTTTTTCCTTTCCATGATGTACTCTAGACATTTTCTACTGAACCATCTTCTGGATCACTAATTCTCTCTTCACCTGGTTCTAGTCTGTAAATTCATTTATAGTATTCTTAATTTACTTATTACTTTTTATTTCTCAGTTCTAGAATTTCCATGTACTTCTTTTTATATGTATACAGATTCCAGTTCTCTAGTGATAGTCTCATCTTGTTACTTTTTTTCTCAAACATATTTGTCAGTTATTTCAAAGTCTATGTCTAATAACTCCAGTATCTGGATCACCTGTGAGACTGTTTTTCTTTTCCTTTTGTTATGCCTGGTTAGTTTAAATTGAATGCTGGGCATTATAAGTGAAAATCTAGGGGTGCTCTTTGCTATATTCTTCTACAGAGGATTTTTCCTTTAGCTTCAAGCAGGCAGGCAGGCAGACAGGCAGAGTTTTAGAGTCTGAACAGATCATCTTAATTCAATATCTCTTATATAGAATGTGTAGCCCTTCTTCAGGGGTTCTAACTGAAAGGCTTAAGTGTACCCCTTTGGTGAGCTCTGAACTCCAATTGTGTCTCCTTATTAGTGGTGGCAGCTCTGCTTAGTTTATCATTCCTTTAGCAGTTTTCTGCTCTGCTTTTCTCCTCTCTGCCTGTGAAATTTACAAATCAGCAAATGCCTAAGTGGTGGTGGTGGGTACAGATTTGGGCAACTTCTGTGCTTTCTTACTCTGGAAACTTGGACTTTCAAGTTCTGGTTGTCTTGGCAAGTCTTAGATTTCTTAAAAAGATTTATTTTGTTTGTTTTTAAATGTTATCTAGTTTTCCCCATATACTTATCTATCATTGCTGGAAGGTGATGTCTATTCTTTTTTATTTTTTAAGCTCTGAAATTTCAGTAACTAAGGCTCTGTTTTAGTTTATACAGTTGCCCCAGAAACAGGTGCCATTCAGATGTGCAGGAGGAAGTTCTCTGCTTGAGTTGCGGTCTAGTTTGCTACCTGCTTGTCCCACTAGAACCTTTGGCTTTTCTCATGTCGTAGCTTTTGCTTTGCATTCTGAGGAGGTAACTTGAAAATGAATGAATTTAATATTATGTACTTCCTCAGATGTAGGATGGTAACTTTACTTAGCAGGGAATGGTTTAAGTAAATGATAGAGACAAGGGAAACTCAGGAGACTCAGAGTCCTAGTTTGGTTTCTCAGGTAGTAGTAGCAAAGAGTAATAATTCTTCCACAGAGGAAGAGAAAAATATGATAAATTTCTAGTGGCCTCACTATATTGACATTTTTACGGTATTTTGTACTTTTAAGGACTTGCAATTTTGAAGGGTATGGTAACAAGTTTTGAAGTGTTTTCAATGATATTTGTGTCCATAGATAGATAACATGTATACCTATAAATACTTGCACAGTATATAATCTCCTGTTCTCAAAAGGGCATTGAGTGCCCAAAGCATAAATAGTCTTCTATCTCAACCTCTAAGAAAGGAAAGAAATTATAAATCAAGAGGTTGTTAACTTTGGCAGAGTTTATAGCTGTAAGCTTTCATCATCTTGCTGTCTTATCAGGTATAGATACCTCTGCCCCAGTTTATCATTTTTCTGCTCTCTTCTCTGTCAGCAGTGAGTCTTGAACCTGAAGAAAGCCAAGCTGTATTCCTTGTGAGAATTTTTTTGGGAAAAGCCCCAGCTCTTTGGAGACTGGAAGTTGGCATGAATGGTTTTCTTTAGATGGGTGAATTTTTCACACTTGAGCTTACCAACTAGACTGTCCCTTCCCTCTCTCCCTCCTCCCATTATTATAATTGTTAGTGGGATAACAAAGAGAGTGGATGATATGCTTTCATTTCCTAAGAAACTTGGAGTGTAGTTGTGTAGAACATCAATGACACATGAAAAATTATATATCAATAGGAAAAATTAAATGGCAACAGAAGTTAAGAAAAAAAAAAAAAAAGTACTAAATGGTGAGTACAGACCGTGCTATAGAAATGTGATGAGAGGAAAGACTGTACTGTATGTAGGCACATGGAAAGATTCTGTGGATTTTAGGATTGAGCGTTCCTGTGCATTTAGAGTTGGTAAGGAGTGGGATGGACATATTTGTTAGGGAGACTAGAGTGCTGAAAGGCTTGGAGTTGGGAAGGAGCAAAGTGGACATAGTGCCCCGAGAGAGTCAGAATAAAAGTGTGGGGGAAAAAAGAATGTGGGGAAGATGTGGGAGGAGAGGCTGAAGTCCCATGGTAGGCAGCCTCAAATGTCAGTTGCTGGGTTGAGTTTGGACATCCCATAAGCAAAGGGGGTGTGTGCATCAAAGGTTTCTGAATGGGTGAGTGCAAGTCATGACTGTGTTAGGAAGGTTAAGCTTATGGGAGGGGAAATATTGTAGGCATGGAAGGCAGAAGGTTTCTCTATGATCCTAGTGAGTGTGGTAAGGATTGGTGACATGAAAAGGGAAATGAAGAGGCAGGTTGGACAAGGCTTTTGAAAGAACATGGGTCACAGGCTATGAATAGTAACTATTGGCCTTTTATGCAAATACAAATTATAATACTGAATTACAATATTGATGAAGATTAATTACATTATGGGGAAATTTTTGAAATAAACCTAATCCCTTTCTTCTCACCTGAGACAAATCGTTAACTCTCACAGTCCAAGTTTCTACACTTGACAAAATGAATCCATTCACACAAAAAGCTATTTTTCAGTAAAGAGAATCTGATTTTTCTGTTGAAATGCATTGTGAATGTAAAGATATGTTGTCATGGAAACAAAAAGTCCCCTAATGGTTATTATGTTGGTTGGGCCTCTAATGAGGAGGAGCTGGGATGGGCCTGGCTCCCCGTGCACAGACACCCATGGCCTCATGTGGACTCGTGTGTGCGGTGTTCCTTTGGTGAGTGTTCTCTTTTCCTGGCAGCATGGTCATCATTCCTGACGCTAGAATGTCTCCTCCGTCATGACGGTGTATTAGGAAATGTCACAGCTCACGGGGTGGCTGCGTGAGCTACCCTCTCACATGCATTACTGACCTTTGTTTCAGATGAGCCTTTTCTGAATGGTGGGCCATGGAGCACTTTCCTGGGGATGTTAATGTGTATGTCAGAAAAGGCATTTCTCGGGGAAACCGGGATGGCTCAGTGGGTTAAGTGCTCACTTTGCATTTCCGGGAACCGAGGATTGAATCCCAGCCCTGGCCTGTGCGGAACCATGTGCTGAACTGGGAACTCCCCCGGTTCAGTTCTCTCTCTGTCTCTGTATCTCTCTGTCTCTCTGTCTCTGTAAAAAAACAATTAAAAATAAATAAATAAATAAATATTTAAGAAAAGGCATTTCTTGCAGAATTAAGTTTGAGAAATGTTGCATATTTTATTCCCCACCCTGAGTTTTCTCTGAAGAATACAGTGTCCATTAGCATATTAATGGCTCTGAGAAGGTAAGCAAAGAAACTGGTTTAACATTGTTGAACCCAGTGTTTTCCTAGACCAGTGGTCTGCAAGAGCCGCAGTTTGCCAACCACTGTACTAGACCATGGAATTCTGTGTTTGCATTACATTAACACCTGGGTATCAGAATCCAGGTTGGGGGAATGCAATTCTTCCTGGTGCTGTCCCTCATAGCAGCACAGTCTGCTCAATGAATAAGCAGATGAATGTTTGTGAGGCTCCTGCTCTGTGCTGTCACTGTTCATATGAATTCTCACACTCAAACCTCACAACAAACCTCTGAAGCGGATCTAAGGAAACGGCTCGGATGATTAGGACACTTGTCTAAAGTTACATGTTAGGAAAGGACAGGGCTAGAACTAAGTCCAGATCAACCCCAAGTTCCATGTGGGACCCCTTTGGTAGCGCTCTGGGGAGAGTTTTGTGTTCTGTCCATAAAATGGCATCTGTTTTATCACCAAGATTCATGCTTCACCACTTTAAAGAAATACAAATATCTCTGTTGGTAAAATACACGTTCCTGGTATTTTCAGAGGTGATCTATTTCATTGTGGTCAGAAAAGAAGCTTTGAATGTGATTTTGCTTATATGTAGGCCCTACAGAACAAAAACCAAACAGAAACAAACTCCTAGATAGAGCAAACATTTCAATGGTTGCCAGATGGGAGGGGGTTTGGAGGTGAGTGAAAAGGGGCATGGATTAAGAAGTACAAATTGATCGTTACACAGTCATCATGGGGATGTACGGTAAAGCATAAGGAATAGTCAGTAATATTGTAATAACTATGTATGATATCGGGTGGGAACTAGACTTATCAGGGAGAAATATAGGAAGAGGTTGAGGGCCAGGGTGAAAATGGTGAAGGGAATGGGAAATACAAATTGGCAGTTACTAAGTAGTCATGGGGATGTAAAGTAAAGCATAGAGAATATAGTAAGTAATGTAATAACTGAGTAGGGCGCCAGGTGAATGAATACTAGACTAGTCAGTGCCAGGGAGATCACTTCTTAAATGATATAAACATCTAAGCAGTACGCTGTACCCCTGAAATTACTACAAGATAATATTGAATGTCTAAAAACAAGCTTGGTCCAGTTGCATCTGCGTGGCTCCTTTTCAGCCCTTTCCCTTGGAACATCGGTCGGTGCTCCCGGACACCTCTCTTTCTTTGCCTGGAGCTGTGTGGACTCTACTGGACCCATTCATTTAGCCCTTACCTTCCTGCTTTCAGCTTCCCAGAGCCGATGGCCCACCCAGCCTCACTGATTCTCCACCATGTGCTCATACTTGTCCCTTGTGAGTGATAGTTCCGGAAGCCTAAAGAGGGACAGTCACCTCCTGAATATCCTAGCGTAACACTGGACATTGCATGAAAAAAGGGAGCAGGATGGGCAGATAATTACCTGTTTTTCCAGTTGTTTGATGGGGCATCAGGGTTCTCTAATGGGCTTGGAAGTTTCTGATGTGCTCAGAATATTTGAGCCCTTTTCCCCCACTTTTTAGTACTTGTCCTGGTTTGGCCAGGAGAGCAGAGGCCACAGTAGTCTCCTGTGCTGCTGTCTGTGCTGAGTGTACCTTCCTGAGGGACTGCTTTTTAGTTCATCATCTCAATTCTTCTTACCTGTCAAGAAGCCAAAGAATAGTACCTTTCTCCCCCAGAATTGGAGCTTCATGGGATAGAGTTAGATGTGAGTTTTCCTTGAGCACTTAGGCAGAGCCATTAGATTGCTTTCTACTGTTGTTTGCTTCCATGTTCTGTTAATAACAATTAATTAGTTTTAAAGACTTAGAAACTAAACAAATTGGGGGAAAATGTCCCAGCTTGTTTAAGACTTTATCTTTCAGTTATTTTTAGTGCAATTGAGGGGAAAGGAGAGTTGCCCTAAAATGGAGTTCACAGGTTATCAGCAAACCTTCTTTGAGTCATCCAGTCCTCAAATATTCATTTATTCTTCATCTGCAATGTACAGGCACTATGCAAGATCTTGGACACCAAAAATCACTGCTCAGATCCTACCAGATCGATCTAGGTGTTCAATTCATGAATTCAGACCCTCTGGGGACATCAAAAGTTAGCCCCTCCCTTGGGACTAGGCACATGTTGGTGAGCCAGAGACTTGGACAGCTGGGCTGTATTGGCAACCTAAAGACTAAGCCTAAAAATCTCTGGTAGGACCACAGTCCCTCAATTGAATGAACAAATTAAGGATTGTGAGGCCCCTGTGCTGTGCCGTCATCATGAAAGGCAATGTATTAGACGTGTACATTCTCTCATTGAAATCTCAAAACAAACCTCGATGGTCAGAAGAATTAGGGAACTCGAATAAAGTTATATAGGACATGGCAGGGCCAGAATGAAAACCCCTTTTAACTCTAAGTCTGTTGTAGGACGCAGTAGGTTGGGATCCAGAACCTTCCCTGGGCTTTTCTAGACATGCTCTGGTGGAGGAAGAAAGCTACTCATATGAATGAAGTGTGGGATGCAGCTGGGATTGGGGGCTGTGGTGGGTAGTAAGATCCTCTCCTTCATTTTTAGAAACAAATCTTTTAAATTTGCTGTATCTATTTTTCCAGAAAAATTAGAAATGGTTATGAGCTCATAGCTCTTCTCAGCCATATTTAATGGTTTAAGCAACACTTCGGACCAGCTGCACTTTAAAAAGTACAGATGCCCATGCTATCCCCCTTGGAAATTTCCGCTTTAACGAAGCCCCGGGGCATTCCAAAGTGCATCCAAGTTTCAGAACTGCTGGACCTGCAATGACTTCTTCTGGCCCTTCTACCTCATTACTACTAACCCAGGCTTCCTCCTTGTCCCCATCTTAGTTTTCCAAGACATCCCATGGGTGAGGAGGCATTGGGCGTATGAATTTTAATTATGTATGACCACAGAGCCTTTACCTGACAACTGCTGGTTTCTAATTTCCATCTTAGCTTTGAATTCAGTCGTCACTGTCTTTCCCAATTTAATATTCTTATTTTTTCTTTTTTGTGAGTGAAAAGAATATTCTTGTTTTTATTTAACTCCATGCTCTTAGTGGGGGTGGTTTATGCATGTTTATCTTTATCAATGACTTTGAGACAGTGCAGTTATTTGGTTTTAAGCTTCACTTCGTAAGCGATAGCCTCATGAATAAGATATGGCTCCTTTCTTTCACCTGGCACTTCCTGGCTGCTCTGGTTACAGTTTGCTGCTGCTGTTTTGGCCTATGGAAATGCAAATTCTCCATGGCAGGGGCGAAATACTTAAAGTCACTGGGCCTGCAGATGTACCATCTGGTGATTGTCCCAGAAGCATGCTGACTTTCTCAGAAAGTGTGATGATGGGGATGTTTGATTGGGTCTCTTCTGGACTGATTTTGACACAGTCGAGCCCCCATAGAGTGACCTAAATAATAGTTAATCCTTGGCAGTGAACTGCTATGTCCAGCTGTGGAGAGGAGATTCTGTCCCCAGCTTACTTTGGGCAAACTGGACTTTTCATGTTTATCTGCCTCTGTCTCTGACATAGGTGGCTTTGATTCACTTGGTGATGGATTGTCTCCAGCCAGTGTAATTCCTCATTCCTGATAACGTCTATATCTTGCCACATTTTAGTTTAACCTCCTTGGAATGCTTTCTGTGCAGTTGGACACTTGTATAGCATATTGGTCTGAATTAGCTTTTGTGGTGGCCACCTCTCAGCTCTGGGCATTTCTGGTGCTAAGTTCTTTTATTAGGATTTGGATGCTATTATATTATACCACTTATTCAGACACTGTGCTCTCTGGGCTCCCAGGTGGGTCTAGAAGTCAAAACTACAGCTGTTATTTGGATGCTCAACTGCTGTCATGGGCTTGGCTCGGAGAGAATCTTCCTTAGCTCTCTCTGCTCACCCCCCAAGTCCTGTGTTGGCAGGTGCCTCTTCCTCCCCTTGTCCCAGAGCTGGGACAAAGGTCAAAAGACTCTCCTTTTTAATTACTCAGAGGTGTACACAGACAAGTTACCAATCTTGCTATCAGGGAGGGTGGGGGCAATTTACTGAGCCTCAAATATTCTGAGTTGTCTGAGACAATAGGGATCTGTGGAGCTGGTCTTAACACGGGGAACTAAATCCAGCAGGACTTGACTTGCCCAGGTCCTGAGTCTATGGTTAATAAGGATAAAAAACAAACTTTTCAGAACCTGAAGTTTGGACCAACTCTATTTGTCTCACTCCACTCCTCTGTATGACATGTGTTTCTAGAATCACCGGTTCTGGACTCTGTCCTCTTGAAATTTTTGGTTTAGTTACTTCTCTCCATATAGCAAGGATTAATTTAATATAATTTGAGAATACAGCTTCAGGGTCTGGTGAAAAGGACACACAAATAGAAATGACTTGTTTCTTTTCTTATGGAAATAAAGTGTGTAAAGGGACTGTCTTGCATCTGTCTTTCAATTTCTTCTAGAAATGATTTCAAATGTTTCCCAAAATTAAAATGTTTTAATTTCTGTGAAAGTGAATTTAAAACTACACTCAGCCAAATGGCCTTAACTCTATGCTAAGGTGTCTAACAAGATGTGCTACTAACAGTGAGTTTAGAAGCAGGTGTTTTCGTTTGGCTGGTGTCTCTATTCCCAATTTTTTTGTTTTTAAGATTTTTTTTTCTTTTTTTTAATGATAGCAGGGACTGAGACCTAAGCGTGCCCCACACCTCTCAGGTGTCATCTGATGATAAAATTGCATCTTACTATCTAACAGGTCCTTGAATGATTAAAGCATCTCATGTTTGTTAGTCCTTTAGAAGTCCATCAAAGTGTTTACTGTGATAAAAATCAGGAAATAGGCTTTTGGTGGCCACGAGACTTCTGTGAGTAAACAATGCACTGTTCAAACTGAAGAGAGTTTGAGCTCCCAGAAGCAGGAGACAAGATCGTGCCACTCCAGTGTGCTGTCTGATCACGCTCTAATAACTCCAGTATGTCTTGGAAAAGCAAAAGAAAATTTGCTTGTACATCTTTCAAAAGTATGTGTCAGTTCATTAAAATGTGATCAATCCAGGCACACTTTTATTTACCATGACACACATCAAGGACTACTATGCAATGTTCTGCGTTCTTTTTACTGAAGCCAATTAGAAGGTCTGAAATTCAGGAGGGTCTCTTTTGGAGAGCTTCTGACAGTTATATTGGAGGGAACTTTGCATTCTGCTTGCTGACCTTTTGAGAAAGCAATCCAGAAGTCTCTGTTTTATTATCTTTCCTTCTCAGAGTAGAATTTATCCAAATCCCTGTGGTAGTAATAGTTTTGAAGGTTATTGGTTTCCTGACCAAGCACAGACAACAGATACTCAACCACTGGACTTCCTGCTAGGGTCAAGATTGAGATGCAGTTTTTAAAAGTTGCCAGGTAACATCTTTCGGTTTGGGTGACACCTGCTATTTTGCCCACAATTTGTGAAAGAAATTCTTGTGTCACTAATGCTTTATTTTCTGAGATCTTTGTGTCAGACAGTTTGGTGGCTTCTTAAAAAATTACAAATTGGAGATTCTTTTGCTTGTTTAAGAGCCTGCTGGATATCAGGGGAAGCCGGATAGCTCAGCAGTTGAGCGCTTGCCTTGCACTGGTGAGGTCCGAGGTTTGATTCCCAGCCCTGGCCCATGCAAACCCCATATGCCGAGCTGTGGTACAACTGGTAACTGCTGGAAAGACTTGTTGGTGAAGGTTCTTGCCCTGGGTGGCCCTACATCCATGTGAGTGGAATGAAACCATGTCACAAGTAATGATGTGCACCTCTGGAGACTGTGCTGCCCCCACCCCCAAAAACAATAAAATAAATCCCTTAAAAAAAGAACCTGCTGGATACTAAATGCAAGTCTTTCAATTTCTCTATTAGACTTAGCTCTGGGTACTAGTTACCAACTAGCAGGGAAAGGAGAAGGTAGGTGGAGCCTTGCCTATTAGCAATTGGAACGTGATTTTTCCAGTCTCTCTTATTTATTTCAGCAGTACTAGCATCTTTTTGGTTGGTCCAGATTCTTTCATTTTAAACATTATTACAAATACTCACCATCTCTGCCTTATTTACTGAGCAACTGGGCATTTTGTAGTTGTTCTCTCATATATGGCTTGTACACATGCACTCCTGTATATGTAAAGAGATGTTAGAGTTGCTCACAGGGAGTCACTGTTGAAATTCAATAAGACAGAGGTCTGTTTGGAAACGACACACCTTCAGACTGTATCAAGCTCTCACTCGTTGCCCACATCAACTGGTACACATTTCCTTTGCAACCTTTCTATGAATTGGGATACCTAGGAAGGTTGGCTCTCAGTGGCCAGGTAGGATGAAACATCTCTTTAGGTAGATTCTCAACACATCGTGTATAAACCCGCTATTGTCCCTGATGAACATACTGAGATTCCTTTTTCAGAAACATGTAGCAAACAAATGTGAGCCAGAGTTCCAGTACATACTTTGGACCCAGCAGAATTGTAGAACTCAGCATCATAGCCTTTCTGTTCAGAGCAAAAATTCGAAACAAGAGTTTTTCCATCCTTTTATGGAGTAATTATGTCCTCCTAAAATTTATATGTTGAAGTTTTAACCCCTAGTACCTGTGAGTATATTTGGAGATAAGCCATTTAAGTAAGGTAAAGTGAGGCCATATGAATGGGTCCTAATCCAATATGACTGGTGTCCTTATAAGAAATGGAGATTAGTATGCAGACTCGTACAGAGGAAAGACCATGTGAAGACACAGGGAAAAGATAGCCATCTATAAACCAATTAGAAGAAATTAACCATTGACCTTGAACATCTTGATCTTGGACTTCCAGCCTCCGGAAATGTGAAACCATAAATGTCTGTTGTCTAAGCCACCTAGTCAGTGGTATTTTGTTATGGTAGCTGTAGCAAACTAATACATACCTTGATAGGCAGTCTTTGTTGCCAGAAGAAAAGCATAATATCTTTTTGAGTTATTTGGCCCAACCAAAATGCAAATTCTTAAAAGAAATAGAATACAGAAAAATCAAACCCACCTCTACTGGTGATAATTTTATAGACAGGAGCGCTGCCTCCTCAGGGCTCCCTCAGTAGTTACAGGGAAGGCCACTAATGGCCAGGTTGACTAACAGGATCTTGCTAGCTCTGCTAGTCTCCTATTTTGTTCCCTTTTGTTTGCCCCTGGGACTGGATGCTCACCGTCCTCATATTGAGGAACCTGGTTGCTATCTGAGTCACAGCAGTTGGTGGGATGAGATGAGAAATTTCCAAGTGGTAACCATTTCTTACAGAAAGTCCCAGAATGGTCTAAACACATGGGCCCATTTGGACATTTCATTTCAAGAACCTATTTGAGACTTTTGTTGTCGATCAGTTTAAAACCCATGATTAAGACTTTTTGGAATAAAAATATTGTTTTTAAATAAGTTGAACAGCTCTGATTGAGTAGATGGGAAAAAGGCAATAGTTTCTAGTACTTTCTTCCCCATCACATGTTGACTTTAAAGCTGAGAGATACACTTTCAGTTCAGACAAGGCAGCCGACTGCTGGGGTGCAGCTTGGTCAGGTCCCATTGTTAGGTCCTCTGTTATCTTAATGTCTTCTGTATTTCTGTGACTTATGTGCAAATTTTCTGCTCCCAAGTTTAGGCACACAGCATGTTATAAATTTATAGAACATTGGAAAATGAAAAGCAAGAAAATCAGGCAAAAAGGCTTGGTGTTTCTCTATACTCTAGAGGAGGATTTGTGTGGTGTTTACACTAGATAGTAAGGAAGGAAGGAAGGGAGGGAGGGAGGGAGGGGGGGAAGATTGGAGTTTCAGGAAGAACATGGAACAAGAGTTAGAATGCTCAGTTGTCATGAACTTTCTCTGTACTCCTGGGCACATCCATTACAGTCACTTTATCTGTCAAATCCTTATCTTATGCTATCAACCTTGCAAAGTTGTTGGTGAGAGTGAAAGGAAAGCATAAGAAAATAAAGAATGATGTGCCAGTTGAGCTTAATAGATTTCCCTGGAGCCACTGATCTCATTTTTAAGGCCCCTCATTCATCTTTAATAAGTTTTAATGTCCAAGTGGGAGAGAGCCTCTTGTGGGGAATGAAAACCCACAACACAGGAGCAGGACGTCAATCAGAAAGAACTGTCCATCATT
>PVKE010002301.1:0-5000 GCA_004027555.1 Craseonycteris thonglongyai | reverse complement strand
GAACCCTTTCGTTTTAGTAAATGAGCTGGAGGTGACTTGTCTGGGTTCGCTCAACGAGCCAATAGCTAAACTCTGGTTCAGAACCCAGGTGACATACGTAACTCCAGGTCCATTGTTGGACATTCCTGGCGGTCAGTGAGGGTGTATGTGACATTGGAAAGAACTACTTCCTTTTACCCTCAATTTGTCCTTCATCTATGATTTTTACAGTTGAGTCCAGGAAAGTCATATAGCATAAAGTAGCTCTCATGTACAGTACAGATTTCTGAGTAGTTGAACTTTAACCAGCTTATGGGTGTTTGTTTCTCTATGAAGTTCTATAAAGCTTGTACATGTGTCAACATTCTGAATTAGTTTATTAGAAGAGGTGGGGCAATACTGTAATTAGATATTTGTCTTTATTGCTCATGCGAACCTAATACATCCCATTATAGAGTATAGTGCCAAGACTTAAATTTTATAGTACCTTTAATTTTTTGAAGATTTATTTTTACTGTTTTTGACAGAGAGAGAGAGAGAAAGAGAGAGAGAGAGAGAGAGAGAGATAGAGAGAGAGATAGAGACAGAGAGAGAACTGAACTGAGGGAACTCCCCAGTTCAGCACATGGTTCCGCATGGGCCAGGGCGGGGATTCGATCCTTGGTCCCTGGGGCTGCAAAGTGAGCGCTTAACCCACTGAGCCATCCTGACTTCCCCAGTACCTTTCTCTTAACAAACTCAGTGTGTCACTCATTAGACTTCTTATATCCCTTTGTTTTTATCATTTAAAAATGTGCTTATCTCTTTTAAAATTGAGAATTTTTGAAGTGTTTCAATACATTACTTAATGTATTAACTTTCAATGAGATACCATGTATCATTTAGGTCAATGAACAGAATTTGCACATTGTGGTGGCAATGTGGGGCAGGGAAAAAAAGATACCATATTTTTCTGTGTATAAGACAATACTTTCATCTAAAATTGTTACACCAAAAATTGGGGGTCATCTTGTATGCGGGAGTAACCCATATATTGATTTCTTAATGTTGGGTTAGAAAAATAGGGTTGTCTTATACACGGTGGAGTCTTATGCACGGAAAAATATGGCGCTCTCATACTTGCTTGGTGGGAATTAAATTGTATAACCCCTATGGAGGATAGTTTTGTAATATCAATAAAAATATTATATATGTATATATATTTATAGACATATTAATATACACATATACATATATTTTATATATACATATTTACTGTATATATGTTTTATTATATATACATACTCTTTGACTCAGCAGTTCCATTTCTAGAAATTTGTGTTGTGACTATTTTTTAACATTGTGAAATTCCATGTATATGGGAGAATTTAGAGTAGCACTGTTTGTTTCAAAGGATTTGAAGCTACCTCTCAATCAACAGGAGAGAGGCCAAATCAAGCATGGCGCATTTGTACATGGATGTGACCATGAAAAGAGCGAGTCAGCTCCATGTATACCGATATGGAAAGACCTCAGAGATACACCATTAAATGAAAAGAGCAAGTTTCTACCATTTGTGTGAAAAAGTAGGGAAGAACATATGCATTATTGCTTGTTTACATGGAATCTCTCTGGACATATACATAACAAATGATGCTGGTGACCCACGGGAGATTTCCTGTGTGGCTGGGGACAAGGACAGGAGGAGGCTTTCTTCACTGTAAACCATTTCATATCATTTGCACCATATTAAAAAATTCGAATTTAAAGTTTATTTTAGGGAAAAAAAAGCACATATGTAAGTGATTTCCAACCTGCTCATTGAAAATTTCTAATGATTATCAAACACACTGAACTCCTATTACTCCTGCTGTAACTCTATGTGCTATGTATATGAACATGATATAATTGTATGCAATATTTAAATTTATACTCATTTATATGTGACTTGGCTGGTCACTAAAAAGAAAAATTATTTTTTTATTTGCAAAGTTGGTGAATTGTGTGAAGTTTTTAGTGTAGCATTAAATAATTCCTTATCTCAACTTTATGTAAAAACATCTTGTATTTAAAACACGCTCATGTCGATGCAATTTTAAAACATGTCAAACCACTTATTGTTTAGGGATACATGAATATGTAATAAAAGTGTAAAGAAATGCACAGACATAATAAACATGAATTCAGAGGGGAAGTAGGGGATGGAATTCAGGGCAGGTGGGTGCAGGATTGTTAACTGCATTTCCCTTGATATCTTCGCATATCAAACATTGTATAGTAATTTAAAATGATAATATGTGTTTCTAACTTTGTGTCCTGTGTGTGTCACTCCAGTACCTAGAACACAGCCTGGCAGAGGGTGGGACTTAGAGAATGTTTGTAAAAATGAATAAATAGGCATAAAAGCCTGAGTTGGTGGAATGGTGGCTGATGGGTTGTGTGGTCTTCTGGTGTCTCATTTTGTGTAACAGGACCCCAGGAAATGAAGTGGACTTACCTGATGATGTTTACCACTTTTCAGATGGGTAGGAAAAGAACCTTGGGAATTTTCTCAGTAACCGGAAATAAAGGTGAAATATAAGTAGCGGATTGGGTCTATCACAAAGTTCAGTTCCCACCTGTACTTCAGACCACATAGCTTGAAAAAGAACTTTTTATGGTTCACAGTAAGACTGGATGCTTTCTTTATGTGTCACACTCAGTGACTCTCTTTATAAATACTGTATATTTGGTTAAGATGGCGAATGTGGGTGTAACTCTTGAGTTCCTCTTAGCAATGCTGTTGCTCTCTGTCATGTATTTAGTCCCAGCCCAGGAGCCAGGTCGCATGGGAGTGACTGGAATGACTGGCATTTACTACTGCCCACTGTCAGTGGTGGAATAACTTTTGCTTTTTAGGGTAGTAGTCAGTCATGGGTCACATATTTGTTTAATAGTTAGACATAAGATGAAAAGAGTGTGGGAAAATAATAAACATGAATAGTAAACATGGCTATCCTATAATAGCTACAAAAGATGTGTTAACATATGGAGACAATAAATGAACAATATGCAATTGTTGCCAGTTATCTCACCTGTTATGTATATTATCTCGCCAGTTATGTATATTTTAGCTAGAACAGCACTGTCCAACAAAAAAATGTGAGCCACACATGTAATTTAAAATTTTCTAGTAAGCACATTAAAATAAAAAGTAGCATATGGAATTAATTTTAATAATTTTTTGTGTAGTCAAACAAAAATATTTTTATTTTAATACATAATCATAACAATTAGTAAGGTTTTATATATTTTTTCTTTATTACTAAGTCTTGGAAATCCTATGTGTCTTATTCATATCCAGTCAGATGCTAAATTTTCAGCAGAAATACAGTTTAAAAAGTAGATTTACATACATAAATTGTTCCATACATGCTTAAAAATTTTCCAGTAACTGAATCAGGCATCTATTTTTAAATTAAAATACATTAAAATTAAATATTTAGGGGAAGCTGGGATGGCTCAGCGGGTCAAGTGCTCGCTGCAGCCCCAAAGCCTGAAGATTGAATCCCGGCCCCGCCCATGCGGACCCATATGCTGAACTGGGGTGTACCCCCAGTTCAGTTCTTGCCGGGGCCTATGCGGTAGGCTTTCCCTGGCCCAGTTCCTGCCCTGTGCAGCCCTGTGCCCACCTGTGGAGTGAAACTATATGGAAAACTAATGCTGTCAACTTAGGGAGACTGCTCTGGGCCCTCCCCCTTCTCTCTGTTTCTGTCTCTCTGTCAAAAAAACAATAAAAATAAATCTTTAAATATTTAGTTCTTCATTCTCACTAGCCACATTTTAAGTGCTCAATACAGCTACAACTTATTCATAAATTTCTACATTAGGTTTTTTTTCCTGATTCCAACAATCTGTTTGTCAATCTGTTTCTGAGTATATAATAAAGATTAGACTCTTACTCTTTAGTAGATCAGTAACTAATAAAACAGATGTGTATATTGCTTTGAGTTAAATTAGTTTTCTAAGTGAGTCTTATAGCTATTTTGATGAACCTAATTCTGAGAACTCAGATTTAAGATTTCAGGTGAATAACATTCTGGGTGATAATTCCTTCTCAAATATACTTAAACTCAGGTCAAAAAATCCAAGTAGCTCTATCCGTGAGAAGTAATATCTAACTTTCAGCCTTTTAGAGAAAAAGATAATACGTTTGAATAAAAAAGACCCCATCCACAAATAATCAAATGGAACTTCAAAAGATTTAGAAATGTAATTTCATGGTTTAAATGAATCTCAAGAATTAGCTAACAAGAGGATGGGTAAATTTAGCTACTGAACCCGAACTAGTAGAATTTGAAATTGAACAAACCAAGTTTGAGTTAGTTTATTCCAGATTTTTGACACCTCCCATATCATTGTAGGAGGATGTTAATATGGAGACGGACAGTCTCGTGTCAAAGGTCCAGTTAGCTAGAAGAGAACTGTTGGAGGAAGGCCACGGTCCTTTGTTCCGCCATCAGCATGGCTGATGGAAAGTTCTGAGAGCCCAGAGAAGGGGGGCCAAGCGTCTTCAGTGCTCCCATCTCCCTGTTGATACCTTGTTAAGAGGAATCAAGTCCTGGGACATGGAATTTTCATGGAAAAGGGAATTAGTTATTTCCCTTACACTCATAAACCACCAAGAATTCATGGGAACTCCCTGCAATAGTTAATAATGTACAGATACTCTGACAGGCTGTCAAAGGGAGGGGGGCCGGGAAGGCGCCAATTTTGACAAAAAGATTTAGTGGGATTGCCCCTGTGGATGACTCATCTTCAGTAGGGGAATGACTAGCTCTTCTCACCTCATCCCTGCCAACTGCACTTCACGCTCCTGTCTGGTTAAACCATCAACCTGATTTCACAGCACGTCTCGTAAGGAGCTAGCCATGAGTGTTTCTGGGATGAGTTCATGTCAGTGTCCCTGCCAGGCACTCACTCGGGCTATCTGGCAGCAGCCTGTATCCCATGGTTGTCTGTCACCCTGCAGTGTTTCACAGACAGCTAGGCAGGTAATCATC
>PVKE010002300.1:0-84841 GCA_004027555.1 Craseonycteris thonglongyai | reverse complement strand
ACAAGGCTCCTGCAGATGACATTTACACTCAGGATTTTAGGCTTTTTCATGACATAAAACACAGGGCACTGTGAGGATGGTTACAGATGCAATGGCGCAGAACAGCCTTTTAACTTGGGCTCATTTCCTCTGACCACCATGCCTTCATTCTAAATTATCAGCTCTCAAAGCCCCCGGTCCTCAAAAACTAGCTTTTAAATTACTTTTCCGTGATATCACCACAAAATACGAACACTTGGTTGCCTGAAAATAAAAGCACAAAATTACTGGACTTGATAACTGCTCTCATTATTACAAACCAATAAACAAGGCTCAACAGAAATAGTGTTTGTTAATAGCTACTGCTGATTGAGCTGCCAAGGAATAAATCCAAAAGAAACCAAGCAAAGGTCTGCCTTAACAATACAGATGATTTCTGATTCAGAAGCTATTGTTAATATCAGAAAGAGCAAGCACATATCCCAGTACTATTATCATCGTAGGTAGGAGAATCTTAAGCCGAGCCACAGAATAACATAGAATAATCATGGTAATTAAAAAAAAAAAACTAACTAAAATACTAGTGAATTCCATTTTCAACTTAGCAATTTCTTTGATATAATCCATGCCAAATGCTACTTGCTTGGCAGAATCACTTTGCATCTCCACAGCACGTTCTATCCAGAGATGGTTTTAATGGAGGCAGGAATCGTGAGAAGCTAGAGGGCCCCCCACCCTCAGCTGAGGCTGAGGAGTTACCAGCACTGCCAAGACCAAGTGTTCAGTGAGGGGGTTGGAGATGGTGGGGCCAGGCCAAGGAGGTGACACACCCAGCTAAGAGACTGGTGACATCCATGAGAAACTGAGCAAACAACTCAATATAGTAAGGACAGTGGGACCAAGGTTTTCCACGTTGGAGAAGGAAACTACAGTATGCAAAGGGGAAAGAAAAATATATCCTATTGTTTGGGGTTACAATTGGAGATATCAGTGTAAATGTATTTTTTAGATCAATCTATAAATAGATGACATAGATGATAGAAGATAGGTAGATAGACAGATATATGAACACGTGTGTGTATTTGGTGTATACACATGTACAGGCAAACCTATAGCTCCTAGATTTATTCACCAAGAACACCTAGAAGTGACGCTATCCCAAAATGCGCAGCTCTGGACCCCAGATCTTGGTTTCTAAATGCCCTTCTCTGCTAAAAAAGTACCAGAAGCCCTTAGTAATTCCAAAGCTGGGGCGGGACAAGTGTAAGATAAGCCTAGGCCACCTTTTAACATGATGAACTGAGAACACAGCACCACTTCTGTGGCAATCTGCCCAAAATCACCACCTGAACCCCTTCACGAGGAGCCATCAGATAAATCCAAGCAGAGAAGCATGATTTATTTGGCTGTACTCCTCAGATACGCCCAGATCATGAAAGATGAAGAAAGGCTAAGCAACCTTCCAAACTGCAGAGCAGAGCCAGGAGGAGGAAACACAAGGCCTGACCCTGGACTCTGGGCCTCTGAAGAGCGTCACCGGGACAACCAGTGAATGACAAGCGGCACTTGTGGATGCCATGGTAACGTGTTATCAACATGAAGTTTCTATTTTGATGCTGACATCGAGGTTAGTTGGGAAAACGTCCTTATTTTTAGGAAATCTAACATATAATACTAAGAAAGTGCTGAGGCATCAGGTTTGCACCTTTCTCTTTCAAGCCTGAGTAAGAAGTCTTTGCAATAGTAACGTGTGAGAGTAAAGAGACAGCAGGGGGGTGGGAGGGAGGGAGAAGAGCAAGAGACTCTGGTAAGACAATGATGATAAAACTGTAATGGCAGGGGATCTGGGTGATGAACAGATGTGAGGTCTCTGTCTTATTCTTAGAATGTTTCCATAAGTTTCAAAGCATCATAAAATAAAAAGTTTGGTTTTTTTAAAGAGGTACTTGGTCATACATGTTCATAAACTATTAAGAAAAACCTTAACTTTCTATGAAGAGCCACATTCTTCTATAAATTTTTCCAAAAACAAACAAACATCTGCAGTGGACAGAGACAATATACAGCCTACATACCGTAATTCTGAAAGCACTCAAACAAATAAAAGAAAGATGTTAAGGGGGGGGTATCTAAATCATCAATATGTCTAAAAACGACGAACTGTTATTTCTTATGAAATACTGGGCTGATTAAAGCTGATATACTGGCAATTATAACTATTATAAGGATGTCACTGCAGGAAATCGCCGAGATTCATGAACGAATACCCATGTGGAGAGATGGGTCCCCCACACCCCACTCAAGGATGGCCAGGCTCGTTGCACTGAGGAAGCGCACAGAGGCCGCACACAGCCTGCAGGTGAGTGGACGTAATTCTGCCTCCACAGCCTGGGACATGCCACACTCGGGACAGACGGGGCGACAGGAGACAATGCGGAGGGCAGCGCTGGCCATAGACCCCGCTGCAGCACCGGGGCTTCACCAGGCCTGCAGGGCGCCTTGGCTTCTTTCTCTGCCCAACCCTGTGCCAACCCCTTCTGTTCACAGCGGTGAAGGTCCGACGTGCATCTCGTACCCAAACTCCATCACTGTGATGACCTCTAGGAACCCACCTAGAACAAGGCCCTCCTTTGTGCATGGATAGCAAGGCTAGATGTGGGCACATTTTACAATGCTGTGAGTCGGGACGTTGTTTCTGAACCACAAGTCGGCTATAAAGTTTGGAGGGAATTCTGCCTCTGCCTCTCGTCCATTTACCTTGCCCCACTGAGCGTTGGGAGGCCTGTACCTGCTTCCCCTTTTCAGGTAGGCAAGTAGAAGAGATAACCATTGTTTAAGCAACAAATCTCCCTCTTATGGTCCAGTAGCTCCTGCTGCTTGGTCCTGTAGTGAAACTGAAATATAACAAAACTATTTCCATGGCAATAGATAACAATCTAGTAAATGTGCATTTCTGATTTAGCAAAAGCAAAAAACGAGCGGGGGTTATGGGACTGCAGTGGAACTAAATTCCAATCTCTGTGTGCGTATTTTTAGCATCACGCTTTAAAACAAAGAGCACACAGACAAATGCACACACAGACCCAGGAGGGTGAACCCCTAATTAAGGGCAACTAAAGAATAGACCTCAACCGTCCATTTGTACTATCACTCCTCACCATCACTCCCTAAACATGTTCAACTAGCATAAAAGGAAACTTGCTTACAAATTTGAGGCTTCTATTTTAAAGTCTATCTTATTAGCTTCAATTACTAATATGTCCCATTATGTTCATTTTCACTAATTCGTAAGTTTAACATATAGCTCCCGGTTCACGCGGGAATGAAAAGTTCTCGAAGGGCTGCAGCATCTCTAGAGCACGTAGGAAGAGGGAAATGGGAGGGTCTGTGGGCCCCACAAACACTATGATCTCCTGTCTGTCACCCAGTGAGCCAATGCCTGCCCTCCCGGGAAGTGCGCTGACGCCCTCCGGCAGCCCACGGTGTGGGCCACACTCTCATTTGCACGAGCTCTTACCCCACCCTGAGTTGTACACTCACCAAAGTTGGCTGTGTTGTTCCTGCATTTACTACCCGGTGCTGTATGCCCGTCTTGCTCACAACTTTAGCAAAGCATATGGCTTCAGGCACGACCACACTTCTCTCCTGAAATGAAACATCTCTGTAGTAACAGTTATTAATATTGTTTTATAACATCACAACTCCTTTCCATACTGATCACTAACAAATGACACACGATTTTTTAGTCACATTAAAAAAAAAAAAAAGCAGAAAGGATTAGACTGATAAGCCCTTCTCAAATATATTCTGAATTGTACACCTGGAACATATGTAATTTTGCCAATCAGTGTTAATCCAATAAATTTAACCATATATATAAATATGTATATATGTATACACACACACACATATATATATCAGAATATTCTGATAAGGAAAGAGATCTCTACCAGAAGGTACAAGAAATAAAAGGGAAACTCAAACCGAGATTGGGAAGGCTGAACCATCAGCCAGGATGCACATTATCTGACCAGGAGAAAATAAAGGGAAGGTGGAAATAGTAGACTGAAAATCTATACAGAAGAGACAAGGACGACAGATACCTTTGAAGAAGATTTCTATAAGGAAGAACCTGTAATTTTAGATCGTGCAGTGAAAGCTAAAGTATTGGAACAGATAAATAACTGGGGGTAGATGGGGTAACAAAAGAATTACTTCAAGCCACTGACACTGAATCTGTCAAAATCCTAACAAGAATATGTGAACACATAGGAAAAACAAACAGTGGCCTACAGCAGACAGGAAACGTTAATTATACACACCAGCCTAAAAAAAGACAGAGAGAGAGAGAAGCCAAGGAGTATAATCGGTATAGAACCATTGCTCTAATTCCCCACGCAAGTAAAGTGATGCTCAAAGTGATACAACAAAGGCTTCTACCTTACATGGAGCAAGAAATGCCAAATATTCAGCTGGAGTCGGAACACAAAGAGGCACTCAGGGTCTAATTGTGAGCATTTAATGAAAGCTGGAATGCTCCAAAGAATTTCAGAAAGTCAGCCTATGCGTTACAGATGACAGTAAAGCCTTTGACTGCACTAGTCCTGAAAAGCTATGAGTTGCTCTGAAAGAACTGAACATGCCTCAGTCCTTCCGTGTCCCGATGCATTACATACTGTAGACAGGAAGCCACCATCAGGACAGAAAATGGGGGGAAAGAACAGTTCCCTAGAGGCAAAGGAGTCAGATGGGAATACATTCTTTCCCATTTGTTTAATCTGCACATAAAATATGCATGAAAACCTGGACTAGACTCAGAGAAAGGAGGGGTGAAAACAGGAGGAATAAACATTAATAACTTAAGATATACAGATGACAGCAACTTACTGGCAAGAAGTAGCAATGATTTGGAACGACTTCTGATGAAAGCAAAAGAAGAAAGTGCCAAGTCAGGACTGCTTCTGAACATCAAAAAGACAAACGTCATGACTACAGAAGAAATACACAACTTTAACATAGACATTGAAATCAAGGTTGTGCTTACATGGTTCAGTGATCAATTCAAAGGGAGATGGCAGCCAAGAAGTCAAGAGAAGGCTGAGACTCAGAGGGGCAGCAATGAAGAAGTAGGAAAGATCACCAAGAGCAAAGATGTGTCATTAGAGACCAAGGTTAAGCTAAGGTCATCCACACCCTCATAGTCCCAATTACTATGCATGAAAGCCAGACAGTGAAGAGGCTGATAGGAACAAAGTTGATGCACTGGAAACACGATGTTGGAGGACAGCTCTACGGGTAACCTGGACGGTCAGAAAGGTGAACAAGTGGGTCCCAAAGCAAATGAAGCCTGTAACATCGCTGGAAGCAAAAATGACAAAACTAAAGCTGTCCTACGTTGGGTGCTTCAGGAGCAGCCAGGGTTCTGCAGAAAAGACAGCAATTCTGTGGGAAAAAATAAAAGGCAGCAGGAAAAGAGGAAGACTGAATACAAGATGGACTGACTCCATAAAAGAAGCCACAGGCCAAGCTCGTCCAACCCGCAGCGCATGGGCCGCATGTGGTCCAGGGCAGCTTTGAATGAAGCCCAACACAGATTCGTAAACGTTCTTAAAACATTATGAGATTTTTTTTATGATTTTTTTTTTTAGCTCATCAGCTATCATTCATGTTAACGTATTGTATGTGTGGCCCAAGACAATTCTGCTTCTTCCAGTGTGGCTCAGGAAAGCCACAAAGTTGGACAGCCCTGGCGGAGACCGTAGGAGCTGAGCGGAGCCACAAGGACAGAACACTGTGGACATCACTCACTCACACCGTGGTCAGGAGTAGGAGCCCACTCAACAGCACGTAACACCCCAGAAAGGTCTGTTTGGTTTTGTTTTTGTGTTTTCTGCTTTCCTTGATCTAGTCTAGATTATTTAAATATTTCCATAAATTTCCAGAATAACTTCGCTTTCGATTAAAGAAATCTGCTTTGATTTTTTAAGGGCCTGATGACATGGCATGAGACGAGAACTTTTTGGAGAGGCCTTAAAAATTTAGCCTGCTGTTCTACATGCAATCCACCACATTAGAACACACCTTAGAATGAGGTCTGTAAAATAAAATACCAATCCAATCTGCTGGCGATTATTTACACGTAAATATTAAAGGGTAGTATTTTAATTCAACAAATATTTTCTGATGGCCAACCTGTGCTAAGTGTGATGGAGCAGAAGCAATTAAAGCCAATTTCCCGCCTCCCAGGAGTGTGCCAGTTCATTGTGATGAGAGAGAGGGAGCTCCACTCAACTCACAGTAACACAAAGCACAAGAAAATGGTTCTCGGAAGGAAAATAAATGAATTCTGTAGTGGCATACGAGAGTTTTAGCATTAGAAGAATATATAGATGAGTAGAGAAGATTAAAACTGTAGCTCTCACGGCCTTCTGATTTTTAATGTACTTCTCTGAGCAATAAATAAAGGGGAAGTCAGCCAACCATGTCCGTTCCACAGGTACAGACAGGGCAGCGCTCCTGCAAAAATGGGCTCTGACAGCGGGGGGTCAGGGGCGGGTGAACAGGCGTCCTCTACTCTCCACAAAGACTGAAGGAGAAGAACATCAGGCGAGGCCCACTGATGGCAGAGCAATTAAACCCGTAAACCCAGGACAGGGTCGCCGCCTACACGGTCAGGTGGAAGGAAACACTTGAGTTGCTATTCAGCAATAGATTTGGGCAGATTACAGGTTATTAAACCAACGTATATTTAGAGCCTTCATGTGGAACCTTGGGTGAGTGAATAAAACCCAGGAAAAATGTTCTCTGGGAGATTGTCTTCCATGTGATACATTCGTGGGTCAAAAAAACAATAATAAATTCAGAGACCAGTCCTTCATATAGGCACCCTGTAGGTGACTTGTGTATTCAAAACAAACAAAGCAACAGCTTTCTGTTCTGAAATTCCCTGTCTATAAAATACCCCAGCGGGTCCTCCTGGACCTCAACATCAAATTCTCTCACTGGTTTTCATAGATTGTCCACAGGAGGAACTGGAATCACGCTTTTCCTTAGTAAGATGCTGCACGTATCACTTCAATTGCTCAAAAACTTAAAAGTTCCCATTTACTACAAAATCAAACTGAAACTACTCAGGGTGGCCTTCAAGCGCCCACCCCCCATCCACACCATCCCCCAGCCCCATGTCTCTAAAATCCCCAACCTGTTTCCTACCACCTTCCTAATAAGACCTTTCTGTTCGGCCACAAAACCCTCATAGCTCCGCACACACAGTACATCCATCTATGACCGTCCCGTGCAACAATTCTCGGCCTCCTCTCCACGCCTTCTTCAGGTCAACGCAAGCACCGTTCTCTCCGGAAAGTCACCGCACCATCCACACCCACACACTCTCTTCCTTGTTGTCTACAAGGTTCATTTGCGCCAATGATCTTATGCTGCCTTCAATTACTCTCAGCTATTTTCATCCCAACGGGGTTAACGTTCTTCAAGTCAGACGATTTGCCATATATTCATTTCCTACTTCCTATAATATTTTGTATATCACTTGGTGAATCAGTAGGTATCCAAAATAGACTACCGGTATGTGCTGTTTAAAAGATGGGCAATAAAATAATCTAATCTAACAACTTTTCTTTCTTACGCATGAAGAAATAGAGGACAAAAATTTTGAATAATGATTCCAAAACCACATACAGTTGGGAAGACAAGCCTGAAACACAAAACTCTGTATTCTTCAAGTTGTAAAGAATCTGGCAGAGGGCCCACTGAGGGTAGAAGCAAGGAGCCCACCCCATGTAACACTGTTAAAACGGGAAATGAAAAAGTCGCTGGAATTCTGAATGTGGAATTACCATCGTAGCTCCGTGTAAAGTATATTTGGGCGAAATTAGCAGTGCTGCTTTCAAGACTTTTCAAGGGTTTATATTTATTTTTTAACGGACATATTATCATTAGGGCCATACCTAGGAAACCTCAAACAACATAGACTAATTAACCAATATCCAAAGTATCAAGAGAGTGTAACATTCAAGACTTTTTTCATGAAGACAGGATCTATCCGTCACATTTAACACTGCCCTAACGCACAGTACTTTCTCTACTTGGCTAGAAAATAAATACCCACATGAATCCATACTCGGCAATCCATTTTCTAAAATACTTTGGAGAACAAAGGACACAAATTCATCTGAGAGGTTAACTAGTGTATCATGGAATCAGGTGCAAGATAACAGTTAAAACTGGTTACCGCAAAGAGCTGAACTATAAGAAGTATTAGAATCCTGGAAAGCCTTTTAGCACAAATGTCTGCCCAACCACTACTGTGATGACAAGGAAAAATTTTATTTCTAAGTGATCTCATCTGGAACACATTAGGTTTGACAGAATATAAATGCATTCAAATAGAATAGACACATGAGGAATACTAATTATGACAACCCTCTCTCAAAAACAAAAAAATATATGACTTTGGAGGAGAATTCTGAATTATTCTTAATGATTTCTGGAACTCTTTTTCCATTTAGAAATAATCAACTACATACAAACAGTTCACGGAAAACTCAAGTACTTATCTTAGTGAAAAGAGGTAAAATAAAGTCTATAAAAACCCCACTTCTGGTTCATTTAAAAAAAAAAAGTTTAAAATTGGAGGAAACATCACTTCATTTTTAAAGTTCCTGTACCCAAAAATAAAGCTCATTCTAAACTTTCATATTTGACAAAGACAATAGCATCAAACAGCAGCCCATAATTCCCTAAAGGAATAATGTCAATTGGTATTTCTTAAATGAACTCAGTGACCTATAATAATTGGAGTTTCCATACAGAATGTCTATCACTAGGTAACAAAAATTTCAGATTCACCTCTGGTGTCTAAACTCCAAAGAGCACCTGAAAAAAAAAATTATCTACAGTAGCTCCTTAACTCCTACTTCACCTTGCATCTATTGCTTATAACAATATCAGGAAAATAAAAATTATGCCAGGTATATAGCTTGCTAAAACCACAATTCTACAAATTAAATACAAATTTAGCTACGATTTCAGATAATGTCTAACCAGTCATCTTTCTGAGCTAAGACACCAAAAATTTATGAAATTCCTTTTACCAGCTAAAGTACAGTGAGTTCACATGTGCTTATACAGCCACTAATAGGAAGTGTGCAACACCATTCTTCAACTAGGATTTCAACAGTCGCAGGACATGAAAATGCTCAATTTAAGGGATTTACCGGTTATCTCCAAATTTTCTTCTACTTTCCCTTTTGCTGAGTACGTAGGTGGCCCAACATAAAGACCAGCAGAAAATTTTTTAAGAACAAAGAGCTCCAATTACATCACATTAACAAATAACATCACAGATTATACAGGAAAAAAAAAGAAAGTATATTTGGATATTTGAAACAACACATTAAAAGTTTTGATCAGAACTTCACACTCAAATGTCAAGAGTTCTGAGCATTTCACGGGTACTATACCATAAATTCTAGAGACTGGTGATTAAAGTGTAATAGCAGATGAATGGTACGTCTAAGACCAAAGAAGGCTAGAATATTACGTACGTATTTAGATCTTTGCATGAATTGTCTGTCCAATTACAAATGTAAGTGCAATGAGGCTATGCATAAACTGACACCTAAACACAGTCATTGTGTCTCCCTCATCCTACACCACTGGCTGTCCCTTCTCACCTTCCAGGTCTAAGTGTTAGACTCTCCCAGGACCCAGCTAGGGTTCCAACCCAGGACCTCTTCTCCTTCTCACTATCCACTGCAGAGGTCAGCCAACTGCTTCCTGTGGGTCAAATCCAGCCTGTCACCGAGTTTTATAAAGATTTATGGGAACATAGCCACATTCATTTGTCTAATGACTGTCAGTTTTTCACAACACAAGGACAGAGGTGAGTATCTGCTACAAAGGTTGCAAGGTGTATGTGACCCCTTAAAGAAAAGGTTCGCTAACTTCTGTCTAGGGGATCTTGCTCACACCCATCACTGTAAGTCTATACCCTGACAACTCCCCTCGTTCTATCGCCAGACCTAACCCAGATTTGCATTCCTACCCCTCAGGCCATGTCTACTCTTGCATTTCTAACAGGCATGCCCATTTAACATGACTAAAGCTGACATTTCGATTCCCACCCGCTCCTACACCTTTCATACCTCAGTACACTCATCTCCATTCATCCAATTGCTTAGGCCAAAAATTTAAGATCAGCCTTGAGTCCTTTGTTTCTCTCACTTTCCAAATCCCAACCATCAAAAACTGTATCCTCAAAACATATCCAGAATCTGGCCACTTCTCATCACTCCAGTGCTATCATTCAAACTCAGTCCACAACCATTTCTCACCTGGACTACTGCAGCGGCCTCCTTACTGGCTGCCTATTTCCGCTCACAGCCCCTTTCATTCTGCTTTCACAGAGCATTCAGTGTGATCATGGAATCCCACTGCTGAAAAGACCCAAAAGACCACGCAGCCTACGTCCGCGGGAGTCCTATGCGACCTGGTCCCTGGTGACGTCCACTCTCCCCGTCTGGGATCTCTACCTGAGCCTTGCAACTGTCAACCACAGACTTTCCCAGGATCTTCCCACATGCCATTCTGTCCATAAAGTCCCTCTGCACCTGCCCTTCAAAGCTGGTTACCTTACTTCCTTATTTTATCCAGGGCTTTTCTCGAATATCTATGAAGTCAAACTTGAGGGCTTCCTTCTTCACTCTCTAAATGAGTCCCTCCTCTCAACTCTCCAGCCCTGCGGTTGCTGAATTTCTAGGAAACAGACCGCAAGACTCAGAGCTGTGCATGCACTGGGGGAGGGCTCTCAGGAGCGTGTGGAGAGAAGCAGAAGAACCGGACAGGCCAAGGAGAGGCTGGACCGCCATGCAGAGGAGACAGCGGCCTCTTTCAATGCCACAGGCACCTCAAGGGGGAACTGCCCTTCACAATGGTCCCAACAGAGGTAAGGGGCTGGATCTGAGTCCACACACTGATGCATTATGAGGTGCAGGGCGCCCCCAGGAAGGGGCATGACCTTGGGTAAGACACACAAAAGTATGCTTCAAAGAAAAGCAAAGTCAAACCACAAGGAGATGTTACTTCACACACACTAGAATGCATCTAATCAAAACGACCTAAGATAACAAATGTTGCAAGGATGTAGACAAACTAAAAAACTTACACATCCCTGATAAGAATGAGGCATATTGAAGGTGGTCCCATAAGTGACCAATTCCTGACACTTGTAATTATCTCTACTAGCCAGAAAAACCAGTCATAATTATGTGTTCATTATAAGACAGCTTGGTCAGTAGCTAGAACATATTCACAGAGACTTAATTATTGTAAACAAATACAAAAATAAAGTGCCCATGATCTAATCTACTGAGTCAATGTGTTCATAGAGCTACAAAAATATCACTTTGGTGTATGTAAATAGAACTTAATTCCACAGGAGTCATTCATAAACATCTACAAAAACACACACATTGAGTCACATACACTCTATGATAAAGAGTTTTCTAGGGCATAGTGTCACAAAACTGAAGGTACATCATGACTCCTATAACTGAAAAGTGCAATGAGACAAGATGAGACGACAGCGTGTTTTATCTTTTTCATATTAAAGTTTAGTTATAAATTTCACATGGCAGTAAACCAATATAAATGGAAAATTTGGGAACAATAACTTCTCGTGTATCTTCCAGTAAAACATTCTTAAATTTAGAGGTAGCTCTAGATAAGGTAGCTGATAAATGAACCACCTTGTATACAGTCAATATGAAAAAAAAAAAAATGATGGCACCTCATATAAATGATCAGCAAGACTATAATATCTGACAACGATGTATTTTAAACAGTCAAATAAAACACAATACCCAGACTGAGGAAACAGGATGTGTAACTAAAACCACATTCGCTTTCATTACCTTTACAGGCTAAGGCTGAAAACTCCACATCAGCACTTTCTGTCTTAATGACATATCGATGCAAAGCTAGAATAAAAATGGTGCTAAAATATGTGCCATTTATAACCGAGAACAAATGTGTCTAAGAGCTGAGAAGTTTCTGTCAGTTAAATTGCTTTTATGTAGAAATATTTTTCCCTAAATGTTT
Source organism: Craseonycteris thonglongyai (assembly GCA_004027555.1). Lineage (NCBI taxonomy): Eukaryota > Metazoa > Chordata > Mammalia > Chiroptera > Craseonycteridae > Craseonycteris > Craseonycteris thonglongyai. The sequence goes on along the minus strand of PVKE010002300.1, from coordinate 72,745 downwards.
CCTCTAGTGTTTTTATTAGGAAACTTTGCAATTAATTTATGTTCTAAACTAATAATTAAAAAAGTTTTTGTGTGTTAGTTATCCAAGTTAGCAATGTGCATATTTAAGGCATCCATTTAAAGTTGAAGAAACCATTCCATAACAGAAAAGTAATTCCTATCCTTAATTCTCTCAGAGTATAATGTGTCTGCCTAGAAAGCAATATACCAACAATAAATTTATGATTCAATATGGATATCAGCCCATAGCTAAAAGTTTGCAGATCTATATAACCAAGCACGTTAAATGGTCCTCCTGGGTAACATACAACCATGAGTAACTCTCATAACTCAACACACTCCATGGTGACAATCATTCCAACAGCACAGGTTCATTTTAAGTCCCAATCCATTTTTAAAATAACCTGTAAATGTTGTCAATGTAATGAATGAAATCATCAATTCGCACAAAGATGAGAGAGGGAGGGAGAGTGAGAGAGACAGAGATAGAAATGGGGGAGGGAAAAGAGAAAGGGAAGGGAAGGCAAGGGAAGTGGAGGAAAGCAAAGGAAAAGGAAAGAAAAAAGAAAGAAGAGAGAGATGAACAAAAGAGTTCTAACTAACCTCTTTAAAAAATTTCTCTTTTTTTTTTTAAGATGTCAATTTGGTGTAACATTCATTAAGTAATATTTTGGTCTCTATATAAAACTATTCTTTGAACTCCCTGAAAATAAAAATGCACAGTAACATAAAGATTACTTCTAAGAGTAACCATATTCAATATTCATGTTTAGAACAATGACATTCATGATCATGGATTTAAGTGGAAAAAATAACCATGCTGAACTGCTTGCTATAGGATGGTGCTCCAACCCTACATAGAACTAGAAAAGTGGGTGAAATATATAGGAATTAACCAAGAGACATCATATGCCAGGCCTTGTTTTTAAATGCTCAATAAATTTCAAAATATTAAAATCACTCCAAATACCTTCTTTAATCACAATGGAATTAAACAAGAATCTTTTTTTTTTTAAAGGAGAGATGACCTGAAATATTGGAAATCAAGAAATGTACTTCTAAAACAATGGAGAAAACACAGAAATCACAAAGAAAGTTAAAAAATAGCCTCAAGTGAGTGAAAATTAAAACACAATATATCGAAATTTGTGGGAAAAGCCTAAAGTAGGCCACACAGCCACACTCCACAAAACAGGCTACACATTAGAACCACCTAGGGAGTGATTAAATACACCACTGTACTCAATACCAACTTACACAATTCAATTACAACATCTGGGGCTGGGGAACAAGCATGAGAATTTTTTTAAGACTCAGATAATTTCAATTTGCAACAAAATTTGGGAGCCACTGGTTTAGAAGTATGTATCTTTAAAAAACAAATTTCTACCTTAAGAAAGTAGAAAAAGCACAGCAACTTAAAACCAAAGTACCAAAAATACAGAAAAAAAATTTTAAAAATATGACTAAATACTCAGAAATCAGAAAATAAACCAAAAGCTGCTTTTTGAAAATCTTTTTTTAAATGATGAACCTCTAGTTATAAAGATGAAAGAACTAGGAAGACACAAATTATAAACACAGGAATAAAAGGGGATATTCTACAGATGTTTCAGGCACTAAAACAATATGGGAATATTATGAACAATTCTATATTATAGCTACCCAATATCCTTGAAAATTAAGAGTCAATGGATAAATTGGTTGAAAGACACAAATTACAAAGCTGACTCAAAGACTGAATTTATAACTGCGTGTGTTCTCAGGAAGAAAACTCTAAAACCAGATGGTTTCACTGGTAAATTCTATCAACTATTTACAGAATATATGAGACAAATCTTACACAACGTTGTTAAGAAAAAAGAGGAAGGAATACTTCCCAACTCATCTTATGAAGCCACCCATACCAAATGGACATTACAGAGGATGTAAAAATAAGGATAATACATCATAACCAAGGTAAGGTATTCAGCAATGCAACATTGGTTTAACATGTAAATAGCCAATCAATGCAATTCACCATATTGACACATTAAAAAACAAAGCCATATGGCCATCTTGATAGTTGCAGAAAAGCAAGCAACAATATTCAATAATCATTCCGAATTAAAAAATAAAAATAATCTCATCAAAGTAGAAACAGACAGGGTGCCACTTACCAACTGCCTGCCAGTGACCTGCCTTTATCACCCTGCTTGGTGATCCTGGGCCTGAGCCCCAGAGATTCTCTGCCAGCTGCCATGACCCTAAGATTTATCAGCAGAGGCTACAGGACTTCTCTTTCTGGTTCCAATGTGCTTTGTTCTCTTTCTGCTCCTGTGGCAGCCAGGAGCATGGGGGTGCCCAGTGGCACCCACCCCCCAGCAGGTTTCAGCAGGGCTCACCTGAACAACATCCCAGCAAGGACCACTAGCCCCCCAGGAAGTTCCCCCCAGGAGGTCGTGCCCTACCCACCAGCATTCCCACCGGCATCTTCCTGGTGAATCCCAGTGAATCCCAGTGAATCCTGGGCTTGGCTCCCCTCCACCACACACCCCCTGGATCTCCTTCCACAGCTGTGCCCAGCAGGTCTCAACAGGACCCAGAGAGCAGCCTCCTTGGTAAGCAATATTCTGTGCAATGGGATATTATATCGATGTCCCAAAGCATCTGACTGTGATTAGTCTGGCCAGTGAGGTGAACCGTTAAAAGGGACTGGGCCCTTCCCAGGAAGAGTCTCAGAGTCCGAAAGACATTCCCCTGCTGACCTTGAAGAAGGAAGCCTCGTGAGGACCACTGCATAATAGCAAGGCCCTGTGACGGCAGTCTCCAGAGAACGCCTAGCAAAACTAAGGGGGGCTGCTATCAGACAACACCCCAAAACTGAATTATGCCAAAAACTACGTGAGCATAAAAGAGATCCCCAGGAGATCAGAGTCCAGTGGAGCTCTTCATTTTAGCCTGTGAGATGCTGAGCACAGAATCCGGCTATGTCAAGCCCATTAGCATAATGTTTGACCCACGAAAACTGTGTGATAATTAATTTCTATTGTTTGAAGCCACTAAGCTTGTGGTACTTTGTTACAAAGCAATAGAAAACTAATACAGTCTGTTACCTTTAAGCTGACAAACCACCAAAGCCAACAAATTACGCTAAAAGAAGTCATTTGGGGGTTTTGTTTACTCTAAAAAATGAGCTGAATTTCATAGTCATAAAAATGGAAATTATTTTATTTTGCATAGAACTGGTGTTTGACATTTTGAAAAGCCAAATTACAAACAGCGTATATGACACAACTGTGGCCTATTTTTTTTTTTAATGCACAAACAAGGATAAAATGCAAGAATAAACATATCAGATGAAGCTTAAAAATGCTACTTAGGACTTTTAAAGGCTACCAAGTGGTCATTTCAAAACAAACACACAAACGCAGGTTCTGACCCCATAAAAGTATAAAGAGAAAAAAAAATTTGAAAACTCTGCAAATAAATCGTCGTGAGCCCTGGATTTCTGAAGAGAGATTTTGTGTCATGTTCAAGAGCAGAGTTAGTGCTCACGTTTCTCTAGGGGCCAATCTCTAGAATATGAAAACATTAAAGGTCCCCCAAGGGAAACAGAATAAAACCTAAAAGCCCCCACACCACGACATGACACATGTCACAGAGTTTAAAATTGTAGTGAGGCCAACCATGTTTTAAAAGATGTATATTCACTGCACATAGGCTGACCAGAGGTATTTTAAATGGTACTGTCCCATTTCAAATGGGACGTCTGGTCAACCTACCGACACCTTGCATTTAGCCCAGTGAGACTAGACTGACCAGATGTCCCATATACCGCTGTTTCCTGTCTCTTACTGATATGGAAGAGATTATTGAGACTCTAAGAGATGAAGATTTTGATGACTTTTCTTCTTGTGACAGGTGAATAAAAAGGGTATTTGATTTTTCTGTTCCTTTTTATCTTATCCAATAACTTAGTTTAAAAAAACCTATCAGTCTTATAGATACCAAGTTTTCTTTTTCTTCTAACCTTATTCTATGACTCACCAAGCTAAATTTAGAACATGTGTATTAGACTATGAGGGCTGTCCAGAAATTATCCAGCCATATAACGGTTCTTGCTATATTGACAATGGCTGGATTGTTTTCTGCACAGCCCTCATATCTTATTAACATTAAAAATATTTTAAGGTGGTGGGCACATGATGCGATGCATGGGTGATGTGATGTGGACTTGTACATCTGGAAACTGTCTAATTGTTACCAATCAATGTCACCCCATTAAATTTAACAATAAAAATATATATATATATTTTAAGGGAAATTTATATATGATATTTAACACAAAAAAGGACATACAATATTAAAGAATAAAAATGAAAGTGAATAAAATACTGGTACTATTTCAGTAAGCTCAACCTGAGAAGTATGGCATCACTATAATATATTCAAAAATATTTATAATCAATCAAGGCTTAGAACTAGTTAAGAAAAATTACAGACGGACATGGCTTCAATTGTATTTAAGAGTTATTCTAATAAATGAATGGATAAACGAAATGTGGTATTACCTATCCATACAATGGAATATTATTCAGCCTTAAAAAAGCATGGCGCACTGATACATGCCATACAAGGTGATGAACCTCAAAAACAGGTAAAGAAGCCAGAAACAAAAGGCCATGTGTTGTATTCTTTCATTTATAAAATATTCAGGATAGACTCATCCATTCTGGGCATGGGGAACTCCTTGAGGAAAATGAAAATGTTCTGGAGCAACACAGAGGTGACAACATTGTGAATGGCAATGAATTATATGGTCAGTTATATATTATGTGAATGTCAACTCAATTTTTAAGAAGTTCATCTAACCAGCCTAAATATGAATTATAACTATTACCTGAGGATGAACAAAGAACATCTAAATCCCCATTTCTGTCGATGCTCAACTGTGCAAATAAACACGAGCCGAGCCATTCTGTATCCCACTAAAAGTACACGCTGAAACTGTATGCGAGATGCTTCAAAGCACACCTGTTCACTGCATTAATAATAACAAACATTTCCTATCCTGTGCTAGGCATATGATGAATCAAATTTGTCAGGTTTTTCATAAAATTATATGTAATCATACGCCACATCACTATATTAAACAATGTGCATGCTTTCTCTTCTTTCTGCCGACTAGATATTCAGAAGTTCCTATCCAAAGCCATGTCATAGCAAGGTAAGATGTAGCCCAAACTGTGGAATCTGGTATGGACCACTAGAATCAATAAACTAAGTACCAGTCAAACAAAATATTCAGCCCATCAACCACATACTGCACTTTTCTTTAGTCTCTGGAAACACTCAAATTTCCAAAGAGAAAAATAAAAGTATTCCATATGAAAGTTTTAACCCCCACTTTGCAAACATACACTTTAACCCATCATTTAAGAGATTTGTCAATATGATTGGTTCAAGATTATTTTCTAGCAAGACAATTAAAATATTCTATTGAGAGGAAGCCCATTTAAGGTGTTTTTCAGTTTAGTATAGATAGATCTGCAGGCCTAACTTTTGTCCATAATTATGAGAATTGCCTACTCTGCTCAGCAACCGATAAATGTATCATACGTGATATGGAATTCAAGTCTCAATTGAGAGTTTAATAACGAAGTGACATCATAAATTAAGAGTAATACGATGTTTCATGGTATCTTTAGCAGAATTAAAGGAGCACAGATTTTAAAGCAGATGCTGGCCCTATACTGTCCAGTACTGCAATGACTAACGTGCATCTATTGAAATGTAAATTCATTAGAAAGGCCTGAAATTAAAGCTTCAACTCCTCAGGGGCACAAACACCCTTTCCAGCAGCCAGTCCCGGGGTGTCTGGCGGCACACAGCACAGCGAGGGCGGTTCCATCCCTGCAGAGACAGCATTTGGTTCACGGAGCCGGATTTACCAGAGACTTCACGCAGGAAGCTTAAACTGGAGGCTCCTGACTAGAAAAGGCCCTGTCGTGATTAGGTATTTTCATAAAATCTGCAAAAGTAAGATATTTGAAACACCAGAATATCTCTTTCCACTCCAACTTCCCCTCTGCCACCCTTCCTTCTGGTTCAGGAGGTGTGAGTCACAGGGACAACTTCGGGGTCCAGCAGGTGACGTGGGGAGACGTTCAGTTTACGTTCAGTGGGATCTATCTATGTAGTTCTCAGTCCTCTGCATGTGCAGCTAACTACTGTTCTCTGTTCTGCTGCAGGCCTGGCGGATTCCACCTGGTCCCCCCTCACCTGGAGACAGGAAGTGAAGGTGCAGAGTCGGCTGTCTCTAGGGACATGGCTGTGTCCCATGGCAAGAGCTAGAGGCATGGGGCACGTGGAGGAGAAACAAAGTGAGAACATACAGCCAGAAGCTAGTCTGTGGGGAATCCTTCAATCATGAGATAAGAAACAATATAAGCAGATAATTCCGTTTTTAGTCAATGCCTAGTCAAATCAGAAGCTGTCTCTTACTAGGAATTTATTTCATAATACATATAGAATTATAAATGTATCATACACTTCTTTTCTCCTTTTGAATGGGATTCCTATGATACAGAACGTCTCAGAAACCCTGTGCTCATAGAACACAAACCCGTCGCACCACTACAAACACTCAGTCTGTCTGTGAGTGAAGCTGCATGGTCAATACACTTTGACTATCAATAATTAAAACAAATTTTATTAGCCAGGCTACAAGAAAGACTCATTCAGCTTTCAAATCTCTCTGTTGAAAACCACAGTATGAAAGCATTGTCATAAGGAGGGGTAATCAAAGACTCTACATCTCTAGATGTTCAAAAAAGTAGTTTAAAAGTATGATCAGCAGTTTTAAAATATTATTTTTCTAAATAGTGTGCTGATTACATCATTGTCCATTATTTTTCTGAAACCTATGATCTGTTGTAATTTCCGTCCTTTTTTTTCTAAATAAATGTTCATTTTTGTACATAAATTTGCATTTGCAATTTTGTTTTAAAGATAACTTCCCCCAGCAGGTCTATGTTCCAGGTTCCCAAGAAAACTTGATCTTCCCCTGATGCTAGGAAGTTATGATGGATTAAAATTATATATTTACCAATTAACTATCTCTATATTTTTGTTTCTTCCCACCACATGGGTCACAACATCCAATAACCCAGTCACATCATTGTCACTGAGCCCCAAGAGCTAATTTGAAATACATCCCTTCTGCTCACCATGAACCTTATCTGATATCTCTTCAACCTACAGTTCAGAACAGCTGACATCTCACCATCACTGCTACAAACGCCGCTCCTGGTAATTAGGTTACGTGGAGTGCCTTTCGGCTTTGTACTACTATGTCCTACACAATCACAGTTATGCTTACCCAAATAACCAAGCCTTTTCTTTGAGTGCACAACATATGGAAGCAAATGCTGGCCTGACATCAATTCATTGAAGAAAATAAAAACCAAATTTCAGTCATCTAATTACATTTAGAAAAGTTTTTAAATGATGCCAGCATTTATAAAAGCCACCTATAAGTCTTTCAAAAATGCACTTACAATATAAATATTAAAATGCCCAAAGCCAAATGCCACTTATGCACATATTCCGTAAGGTACATTTTATTTATATTTTATTTCATACTCTTTACACTTCATTAAGGCATACTTCAAATAACCTAATTTCTTGATATTGTATTGCAAACATATTCTCAGCCTGAACTTTCATCAAGTAAATTGTAAACAGGATTTCTGAAAGCCACAGTCATGGATGGAAACCAAATGAAATGCCTAACTTCACATAAATGGCTAAGCTGTGAATGGACTGAATTTGTGTAGCTGCCTAGGCACACTTATTCAGGGGTGTCTTTGTCGCTGTGCCCTGTTGCTTCAGGATAACATTACTCTGATATATGAACAATGTTCTGACAGTCAAGCCAAAAAGCTTTTGGTTACATAAAAAAGTGAACAGTTATGTTACAAAATTAAAGAACTGAACTTGGACTTGGAATGATATTATAGTAGATAAACTTGATTGATATACTCACTAAAGACAAATAAGAAAGAAGAAGACTTAACTAAGAAGATTAGAAGTAAAGCGGTAACTCAGCACTCTTACCCAAATCTTGTTCTATTCACAGAGAGGAGATGGACCTGTAGTCCCCCAGGGGCTCAGGGAGGGAGGAACGAGGAGTCCCCGAGTTAGTGTTTAATGGGGACAGACTTTCAGTTGGGAAAGATGAAAACATTCCAAGGATGGGTGGTTGTGATGGCTGCACAACAATGGGAATAGACTCAGATATAACACCACTGAATTATACACTTACCATGTTTAAAATAATGAATTTCGTGTTGTGTGCATTTCACAATAAAACTTTTAAAATTTTTACCTGGCATTTATTTAACTCTCACTTTGTGCCAGGCTTGTTTGCATGAATTTCCAAATTCTACCTCTCAGCAATTCTCTAGGGAGTGACCCACTATGATCCATGTTTAAAAGATGCAGAAAGATTAAGTAACTTGCTTGAGGTCACACACCCAGGTCCGGGCTGCGCTGGGTTTGACCCCATGCAGTGGGACTCCAAAACTGTGTAAATATTGCTAATGTATGTACCTATCTCAGTCCAAGAATTTTTCTTTTTCTCACAGAACGCTTCATTGAAATATCAGAGGCATAAACCTGGTGCCGACAAATACACATTTAAACAAATCTTCATTCAAACTTGCTCCAGAATCTATACACGCCTCTGTTAATATAAAAGTAAATAAATATGAACACCCCACTTCAACAGCGTGATGCCTAGAAGCTCCTCAGCTAGAAGACATTCATACTACCTGTGCATGCCCTAAAATAGGTATGGGAAGGTAGAAGGAAACAGAAATTTTAATTAAATATTCTCTAAAGAATACTGTCACAAAACCTAAGTTACTTTATTTCCAAAAGAGGTGTATATGCAATTTCTCAAATATAGAACCTGGCACAACATAATATGTGTTGAATAAATAAATGAATGGGTTTTTTTCTTTAACCTCAGTACTTCAGGAGAACACATTGACAGTTATTTCAGGTTATAATTGTATTGTTCCGATAATATTCGTAGTGTACTTTGCACGTGGTCATTGTCAACTGTTAAAAACATCTTTAATTGCTCTAAAGAAATTATACCTAAAGCACTTCATTATAAGTAATGGAAACTAAGGCCTTAAGGTAACCATTCAAAGTCACGGCAAATAAACTGGAGAAAAGAAATTCAATTTCGTGGTGCCTGCCTCTGTGAGTAGTTTTCTCTACTCCTGTGGAAACTAAGAGATCACACGAGAAATTCCAAACTTCTACAACCAAGAACAGCAGTTTTCCAAAGTTATCTGCAGAAGCAGACGTACAAGTGAAACTTTAAGAAAAAGATAGCGACATATGCTTCTGACAGCCTGATGTGGTAGTGCAGGTGCTCAACAGGAAAGCAAGCCCAGAGTGGCAGCGGTGGAGAGAAAGGAGTTAGGTCAACAGCGTGAGCAGTCACTCAACTTCGAAGATGCTGTCTTATCCCATATACCAACGCGTCCTGTGTTCAACGAAACTCTACTGCCAAGTCCAGGACTCATGCATGGCTCTCTAAAGAGTGAGTTCCGATTCATTCGACATCCAGTTTACAAATCTAAGCAGTGTTTGTTAAACCTGATTTACAGCTGTCACAATATCCCCTGGTACCTGACACCGTGTTCTGTAGCAGATAGACAAAAAGCATCTGTTAATTGGCAAGGAGGCAAGGAGAGAATGAAGAGGAGGAAGAAAGAGAAGATGGTGCTGGGGTTCAGCCAGCACTCAGTGTTTGGCTGCACTGTCCAGAGGAAGATAAGCTAGAGATGGAAGTACAGCGGTTCTTAAACTGAGGGTCAGGGCTGTGCTCCTTTGTAGACTTTATCGGTGATTTCTTCCTCTAGCACCCAAAGTTCCGACTTTAAACATGTTAGTGATGCTTACAAAGAACCTGAACAACGCCTGGGATTCCTTAGATCTGCATAAATGTGTGTGATATATAACTACACTATCTTAAGAACTGTATTCCAAATATCAAGACTGTTCATACAAAGTAACTGTATGTATTCCAAAGTATCTTTCTTTGCTGCACAATTAAAATTGTGTATTTTCATCAACATTTTATAATAGATCATTTTAAAAGACAAATATTAAGCAATTCCATCACAAAAACACAACATTTAAAATAGTTGCTGTATTTCGATCTCATAACCTTTGTAAAACACGTGCATTTTGGGGGTCAGAGAATTGTGTCACTTTTGCCAACCATCGGGCAAAAAGCTATGTTAAGTGACTCCCAGGTTTGTGCCGTCTGGTGCCATTATGGGCAATTACAAGGCTTAATGGAATGCTAGCCTGTGCACTTCTGGCCTTGCCCTAAACCCGTGTCATTGGTCATTTCAGGAAGTTATTGTAGCTTTCCTCCATCAACTTCCTCTCAGGCTTTCCAGCCGTCATTTTAAAGATCATTTCACACAGCCTTTCTTCACCTTTCTGTGTTTTTCACTGAACGTTTCCATACTTTGATTCCTCAAGGATGTCATGTTTTGTCAAAACTAATCTGTAGGAGAGAGGGGATCAGAAAAACAGGGTGTGAGGGCAGAGGCTGATGGTTAACAGCCATGAGGGAACTTTCTGGGGTGATGGTAATGTCCTTTATCTTAAGAGAGGTTTGGATTAAACAGGTATACGCATGTCAATATTCACCAAGGGTTTCCTTAAGATTTATGCATAACCATTGTATTTAAATTTTACCTCAAGAGGAAAAAAAAAACAAAACTTAATATACACACTGAAGTACTGAGGGGAAAATGCCTACAATTTACTTTGAAATGCCTCATAAATAAATAAGATGGGTTAATGGATGAATACAGGGATGAATAGATAGACAGATCCATAATTGAAAATGTTTGCTTTAATATGAGTGGTGGGTGTACTGGTATTCACTGTAAAATTCTTTCAACTTCTCTGGTTGAAAACTTCCATAATAAAGTGGTTTAAACTTTAAAAAATCATTTCTTCATAATCCTTTTCACTTTAAAATTCACCTAGTAAAAAACGAGGAATCAGCTATCGTTCTCAAAGATTTTGAACAATGATCTTAATTACCTCCCTGCTTGATCATTTCAGGTATTTATAAAAATTATCCCAGTAGTTAAAACTAAATAAAAATCTTGTTAAACCAATTAAATAAATAACTTATTCCTCCCCTCCTCCATTCATTCCAGACACCTTTGTGTACTACAGGGAGGAAAAAGTTCATTCTAGACTGTGGAAAATTGTACAATGGAGCATATAATACAGAAATTTTATTTTACAGCCCAAAGTAAATTACATACTTAACATCAGTTGCTTCTCGAATGTAACGGAGTATCTACATTTAACGTGTAAACATGGGACCCTTCCTTTTTCTACCTTACGTACTACTTTTGCAAGATTCTGCTACCTTTCCAGTCACAGATATAGTCTAGGTATCTCTTATTTGCCAGTGAACCCCAGCTGCATGTGTTTCATTTTGAATATTTAAAGCTATGTATATCCACGGGATTTTTTATGACTTCATAGGAATTCTTGTCCATCATACGTTTTACCTTTGTATAGTACTGCTCTATAATCCTGACATCACAAGGATGAATACTCAGATTAGAAAAGTATCCTAGACCAGGGAGCAATTAAAAAATGCAATTTCTCACAAAGCAACACAGCTCCATATAAGCTGCACACAGCACACATACTGTCTAAATGGTCACAATCTTAGGTATGTGAAATATTTTACATCTTTCCTCTTTAAGGCTTGTGAATGGTTCCATTTCCTTTAATGAGCAGTTTTTCTCCCTAAAATACTTAAGGAAAATTCTAGTACATGTGGGTTTACTTCAATATTTCTTAACATCTGCAAAATGTAGATGTCACTATACACTGACAAGTTTAATGTAAGGATTAAATTAGGTTCCTAAAAAAAAAGCAGTAATTAAAAAAAAAAAAAGCATTTATCCATATACATATTCATGCAATTACACAGACGTGCTTTTTAATCTGGGCCGCGAACTAAGGTGAGCTCTTCGAACTCATCTTATGAGTCTAATTACAAAATCCTAATTCTTAGTCTCCCTGCATTACTGACCACCTTGATGTCATCATAGTTTTTCATCTGCTTCCTTTCAGGTCCAAACTCCCTACTCTACTGCTCACCCCAGACTGGTACTCTTAACAGAGTTCACAAGCAAATGCCTCAGAATTCTTTTATCATTTATCCGTTAGTGGCTGAGTAGAGAAATATCACTGGACCTTGACCTCACATAATCCTCTAAAAACATTCCCAGTGGCTGAGTTGGGCCTGAGCTTCAGACTCAAGATGCTTTGTAATTTGTTTCAAACCATTTTCTACAGGTGCCTTCAAAATGATGCCTTGGCTGAACGAAATGTGTTGTTCTGAGGCCTTCGAAAACGTCAGGCAGGAAAGGTCCTATTGGGGGAGTTCTTAAGATCGAATGCTGCATTATAATAGAAGATGAATATTCAGAGGTCTAGGGAAAAGTGATTTCTAGGACAAAAAACTCAATAAAAAACCTGATTTCATTTGTTAGTACAGATAATCATGACTATTATACTACTATTTAATAGAACACTACATTATCACTTTGAAATAGAAAGAAATGAGAATCTGAAACTAGAACGCTGAGATGCAATTAAGTGATCCAAGTCAATAAATCTTAAACAGAAAGGGACACTTGTGCTCCGAAGTGCTGGAACAGTCTGTAAATTCAGGAACAAGCTTGCAAAATGACCTTTACTATTACTGATCAGCTTATTAATCTCTATGTTCTGCATCCAGTAAGCAAACAATCTCCTTCACATGTACTATTTAATTGTAAGTCTGGCCCAACATATCGTGAAGATTTAAAAAGAGTGATATCTTCTTAAATGCAGTAAAAGCAGCTATGGAGCCTGGGACTCAGTCCTTCAGGCGAGTCCCTCACAATGACATTTCTCCTTGTGAGAGGTGCTGAATTTAAGGTACAGGTGCACATCCACTCTGCCACAGTGTTACTTGCACGGTGGGACAGTCCTGACGTCCGCTCTCTCACCCCCTGCAACCTGCTCTCCCACAGGGCGGGCTGGGGGCGCTGCACTCAGACTGCCCTCCTCATGGGTTAGGTTTCAGCAGGCATTTGAGTCAACATGTGGCTGTTTTTATTTGCAATATTCTAAGAGAGTGATTTTCTTTATTGGTCCCTGATCTTGTATTTCAATCTTAAAGAAAATGGTGAGGCAATTAGGGCCTTATTTAGCAAATAAGTCACTCTGCCTTCCTTGTCGACATAAAAAAAATAAATGCTTTGCTTCTTATCTAAATGGGAAAAACATAAGGCAATAGAAAAATGAGTACTGAACATGTCAAAAGAAAAAGATGTTTCAATAGTAAGTTTTTATGTAATAAAGACTGAAAGAAAGACAATTTGATATTAAAATAAAAACTTGATATAAAAATACTTGGGTGAATCCTTATCATCCTAAAAAGCCTTTATAAAATGATTCATATGTAAAAGAAACAAATGTGTCATTCCAAGAAGAAAAATATTTTTGCTAGAAGTAAAATCTACATTAAAAACTTCTTAATAATTGATTGGGTGCCTTTCTAAAGAAATGGCTAGGTGCCTAACAACTGTACTTTTACTCTAGAAAATCCTTTTTTTTTTTTTTTTTTTACTGACAATGTGCTTTATTTTAAAACTTGAGCAGTACAAAAGGTTCAAAGAAAGTCTTTCCAAAGTTCAACAGAGTCGACAATAAACCAAGCTACAGATGAAATGATTATACCACCTTCCCAAATCTGTAAATGCTGAGAAGTATATTCTTATATAACCACAAACAAATATGTATATATTCCCTCAATAAATAGCATCATAGTTGCCATGATTCATTCTTTCATTTTCTACAAGTACTTAGAAAGCCATGAAGTTCCTGATTTTAAATGCAAAGTGAAAAAATAAAACACAAAATATTTTGGCAAACAAAAAGTTATCTGGCAACACATAAATCTTTTTCCTTTCATTTAAGGAATGCTTGTAGAAGTTCTTACTCTGGGGGTCATCAATGAGCTATAGGAGGGGGTCTATGAACCTCCAGGAACTATAAAGGAGGGGGGTGCAGAGTGATAAGGTGCACATATGAAAGTGAGGTGGGGGTGGCTGTGTGTCTGATAGAGGTAGTGGTATCAGTGTGTATGTAGACAGACATCAGTCAAGTACCTATTTCTGCGGTAGGGATTAAGAGCCTCTTAAAGGTATCATGACCTAGAAGAAGATTGTAAGTGTTTTAAACATTTCATTAAATGGAAGAGCAATAGTATGTAGTCTTCTCAAAGTTGGGGAGCCACACTAAGAATGTCAAGGAAACAGATTCCAATTCAGGGTACTCAGTAACCACAGTACTGCTAGCCACCCTAAAAGAAGTTGGAAATTACATTGTTTAATGTAAGATTCATTTTTAAAAAGTGAAATTAACCCCTTGACCTACAAAGACTTCTTGGATGTGCCACGTGTTTAAGCCACTGTAAACATTGAAGTCTCAGAGCATGCAGATTCAATTTGCTTTTAGTGCAGTTATAATGCAAATGTTATCAAGAAATAATTATATATATCCAGTGTTATATAGTGTGAACTGTAGAAATAACTCCTTTCAGCTGTCTGTTTTGAATTTGCACAGCAAGACTGACATTCAACAGACTCGTACATCTGAGCTTTCAACATAAGATTCAAATTCCAGTGAAGGTAGCCCTGCCCAGGGTAATGTTCATAAATGTGCAAGACCTGTATCTGTATCAAGCAGTGATAGGGCTGTGATTCAGGAGATGAAGAATGGTGTTGGGAAGAAAAAGAAAATATTCCAAATATAAAAACATTGATCCGAATTGCTGGTTTAAATGCTTGAGTTTTCTTAAGACTAGGAGCGAATCTGATGCCTTTTTGTGTTTTGAAACAAGTGCTAAATGATGATTTTTGAACTGATAACCATAGAAACAAATAGATACAGAAGTCAAAAGATAGAGGACCTGAACTCGAAAAAGAACGAGGAGTGGTTTCCAGTAACAAGTGATGGAATGAGAGCATGCCTTCCCCTAAGTATCACGTTGCAGGTACAGAAATCTAAATGGATACGTACTGGTTAAAAAGAGCAATATTAGAGACACCGATATTTTCAAAAGTTATGCCTCAGAAACATTTCTTGGCTATATCACACTTTCTTCACTTTGTGGATAATGAAACTGTATGTAAAGAAGACAGAATACAAAAAGTGTGACGGATAGTCGACTATTTGAATTAAGTTTGAACAATTACACACTCTGGATGAAGATGTCTCCCTAGACGAGTCACTGATGAAATTCAAAAGATGGCTGGTGTACATGCTACTGACAGTTACTAAACGTGCCAGATTTGGAATCAAAGTTTACAAGTTACATGAATCCAATACTGGAAACTGCACCCGCAAATGTGAAGTTGAAAAATAGTACTTTCTGCTCACGTAGAATTTCATTTAATTCTGACATCAAGGGGTTAAAAGCCCAAACGGCACTGACAGTTCTCAAAACGTTTAATAAGAGACTGAAGTGAGGACACAGGTGTCCTCAGGTGTCAGCGTTCAGTGCTCCACATGGCAAATGTTCCTCATAACACAGTCTGAGCTCCCAGGATGCCTACAACAACAAGCAGATGCACAGGGTCATCCCTCTTTATTGGAGCACACATGCAAAAGGCCTCCTCCTTCTCATCTTCAGAAATAATCAGCCCACGCTTTTCCTTATTTTTATTTTTTATTTATTTTTTTTTATTGTTAAATGTATCAGGGTGACATTGGTTAGTAAAAATTACGAAGGTTCCAGGTGTACAATTCTACATGACATCCTCTATGTGTTGCATTATGTGCTCACCACCCAGAGTCAGTTCTCTTTCCATCACCATGTATTTGTCACTCCCTCCCTCCTCCCTCACCCCCACCCCCTTTACCCTCAGGGAACCACTACACTATCGACTGTGTCCATGAGTTTTTGTTTGTTGCTTTCAGTTTTATATTCAATGAGTGAAGTCACATGGTTCTTTGTAGTATGGTTCACAGTGGCCAAATCATAGAAACAACCAAGGCATCCTCTGATAGATGACCAGATAAAGAAGTTGTGGTACATTTGCACAACAGAGTATTAGCGATAAGAAAAGACGAAATACTGCCACTTGCGACAACATGGACCTTGAGATCATCATGCTAAGCGAAACAAGCCAGACAGAAAAAAAGCTACTCTTTTTAAGTCTACTTTGCCAGTGTCTTCCACTTCTCATCAAAAGAAGCCAGGCCTGAGTGAAAAGAAGCTGGCTTGGCAGCTTGGACAACAAATTTCCATCCACAGACAAGGGCAGTTGGGTGCCCACAGGTGGGGCTGTGCATGGTTCCTGAACCGAGAACAGAAGGGTGGCATCTACCCCGCATGTAACAAAGCACTGAAAGTCTGCTAAAAAGGAAAAAAGTCCACACAGCATCCCTGATTCCGTATTTACCAAACTTCATCCTTTGAAAATAGCCCTTAAGAACTAAATAAAGGATGTGAAGATTCACACCTAACTGAACTCCAACCCAGATGGAAAAGTCTATGCTTCTTAGAAAGGGAAACTCCAATAGCTACATTTGCATTCAAAGGCAATAGAACTTTAGAGAAATAGTAGCTTCCCAGGAATCCCTCAGAGCTTCTCACAGACATTTATCACGGTGGCAAGTAATGGCATAAATCTCCTTACTAGATCTAATCAGCTCACACTTGGAGAAGTGCAGAACCCAAGAATCAAATTCACAGCAGAAGGGCAACCAACGCAAGGGCATGCTGGGCCAGATGCAAATCAGGGGGCACAGGGACTCGGCTCTAGCCCAGGGGTGTCCAACCTTTCCACTTCCCTGCATCACAGTGGAAGAAGAACTATCCTGGGTCACACACAAAATATACTAACACTAGCTGATGAGCCTAAAAAAAAAAAGTCACAAAAAAATCTCATGTTTTAAGAAAGTTTATGAATTTGCGTTGGGTCGCATGTGGCCCACGGGCCTCAGGATGGACAGACTTGCCTAAAGCTAGTTGGATGGATGTGAGTTCCTGGGCAAAAATGACCATGATGTACGTCGTTGCTTTTCTGTAGGTACTACCACAGGTATGCAAAGCCAAAATATAACATTTTTTATATTATATTCTTGAGCCACTCTATCTCTCATCTATCTGGCTTTATCTCATAAGTAACAAAACCCTCTTTGAGACCCAGTAGCACATGATAATTGAGAATAAAAAGTGAAATTGGAGAATACCTAAGGTAAGCATATTAGAAATTAATAACAAGATGTGAAAAATGCATTTGATATTTTCACAATTTCTGCAATATGCCTCCTGACTGAGCTAAACAACACATGTCCGAAAACTACTGCTATCTTATCTAAAGATAACACACACTAAATTATTATTCTTCCGGTCTTTTCTGGTAGAAAAAAAAGCACTTTAACTTATAAATTTTTAAGGAAAGCTAAAGATATCATCAAGTACGCCTTTTAACCTGGTCCAGTATTTTTTTTTAATCTGGGTTTATAAAAGATCTATAACTCTGAGTATATCTATTGCTGCTAGCCTATGGGAGAGATAACAGATCAAATGTTTATAGTTTACACCAAAACTTCCATAGTTTACCAGACATTCCAAACTCAAGTTCAAATCCTTAACTCAAGCAAGGCAAGTAAAAGTGATCACTTAGAAAAGTAGTGCAATGGCAATTTTAAATTATGTATTTAAAAAATCATAAGCTTTGGTTGTAAGGTCACCAAGTATTTTCCTGGATGCTGGATGCACCAAGTAAAAACCTTTAGCAGCTCATGAATACTTTTATTGTTTTCTCTTTTACTCCAGCAAGTAGACAGTAGACTCTATTAAAATTAAATACTGTGCCCTTTTTTATTTTGAGGACAAAAGATCTCCATCTCAGTAATAATTTTTATACACACAGCATTTCTATGCTATATTGCCCAGATTTGTAGCACTGTTGTTAGATCACGAAATCCCAATAAACCAGAGAGGAAATGCACCTTGTGGTATCATAATATTCATCACTTATGCACTTTGAACATTCTCAAAATTTTCCTGGTCAAAAGAAAAGGAAAACTGTGCACTCATGAGCAGGTCATTTTGCTCCCAGGTCTCATTAATTTTGCTAATCTAAAAACTCATTTTAGACAGACCATTATACCCTAATATCTACGCATAACAAGTCACAAAAAAATAATGTGCAGATTTCAAAGTCACAAAAGTTCTTTCCAATCTGTTTAATCTTCAATCCTATCATTTTTTAAATCTGCTCTTTGAGTGGGTAAGTCCATAAACTGTGGTGGAATAAATAAGAAGGTCAGAAGCCCACACAAGTGTGATAGAATGAACAGAAAACCACAGAGAAAGAAATGGTTTTCCAAAGTTGAAGATTAGCTGAAGACCTACCTGCTTCATGTTAGGAAACATAAGTGAGCAGAGATTCACAAAGACAGAAAAAAGATATGAGTAGATAAGTCAGATCAGTTAAATCTTATATTTATGAAAAATAATTTTAAGTAGCTCTCATTTTTGATTACCCACTTAAAGAGTTGCCCCCATCATACTTTACCAAAACTCTACAAAAACTCTAGTTCTAAATTTCATAGAAAATCATAATAGTATAGTTTCTCTTTCAGAATATTTTTTGTTTTGTTATTTTCTAGTTAAAACCTTCATAGATTATCTAATTATAATTTGAAATGCTCAAAATCAAAACTTGCCTCATTTCTATTAAAAATGTCTATGCTCTTTGGACAACAAAGAAATTCATACTTATAAGTTCACATTTGGACAATCTATATTAAAATTCCAAAATACAGAAAAAAGCTATAAGCCAAAAACATGTCTATCCCAAAATTATTTATAACAGCAAGACTCCAGAAATAACTAAAAATTATTAAAACAAGAATGATCACATAAATTGTGGCATACCCACGTGATTTTCTATTTTGAAGCCAATTAAAATGATGGGCATAATACCCACGTGGAAATCAAAATGCTTTATTAAAAATAAAAATAGACAATAAGCTGGAAGGAAATACACTATCCCCCCAAAAGGAACAGTTTTAACCAAACAACATCAGAACACAAAAGCAAAATCCCTCATCATGCTATTTCATAAAGAAACCAGAAAAGTTAAACTAAATAAAGATGAATATTTAACTGACAAATCTGAGTTGCCTTCCAAATCTTTTCTTCCTATGCTTAGACATATATATCTGAATACTAAAAATCTGAATTCAGTTCATATTTGTGAACCAAGAAAATTCCACTCTCAGTCGAAGTGAAAGGCCAGAACTATTTCCTGGGGACTCTAGCTCAAAGTAAGCAATCTCTCCTTTACTTAAGAAATATGAACCAAATTCAAAGTTTTGCTCGTCTGCTATGTGCTGGACACCAGTAGGACAACCTATGACGAGGAAACACTCCTGGCCCCAGAGGAAAGTCACGCACACTCACGAGAACACTATGTGGCCATGGAGGAGCAGGGACACGAGGTTAGGTCAAGGTGGCTGAGGCCCTGCAGTTAGAATGGGCCCTTCTGTGCCAGACCCAGGGCAGGCTCACCTCAAACCAGGCCGTCCTGCACGCCAGCGAGCATGCCTGCTCTGCTTCCCCCGGGGGCTTCCCTCCTGGCCCACCTGCCCCACAGCTAATGCCCTCCTCTCTGCTTTCCAGGAATGCCTTTTCCCAATCACCCCTTCCATTCCCCACTCGACAGCTCTAAGGGCCCCATCTCAGGCACTGCCTCCCCACAGGTACTCTCACAGCGCCTCCGAACTGCACTCCAGGCCCGATGACCTAGAGGGAAGACCTGGGCCTGCCCCGAATGCCACAGAACTAGAAAACAAGGCTGTGTGGACACACACGACAGCATGTGGGCAACGTGCTCTAGCGGCCGTTGACCACAGGCGTGTCCCAAGACGCCTACCTCACTATTCACTGCAGCATTGGGAGTCCTCTTGGGGGGGGCCACCTGCCATGTTCCACAAATCAGTCCCACGCTGGTCTCAGAGCACGTTTCCACAGGAAGGTGGAGTTAAAAACGATTCCGGGTCTCTGCCTTTTCAAAACCGGTTGCAGTCACTGAAAGTCGCTTTAAGGATATATATTGCAGAACTACAGCATTTGCAGGTGACTGATTTCTAGAGCTTCTAAATACTGGATTTTACCCCTTTAATGACTCGCTGCTCCCAATAGAAACATTCATCAATGCCAGGATATTGGATGAAGTAACCCTGAAACCAGCGGTCAGATTAAGGATGGCTGCAAGAGACATCTCTAGCCGTCAGGGATGGCCCGTGCTCAGGGGAAGGCCAAGGTGTTTGTGACAATACATGTATGTACCTGCCTCACATAACTGCCAGCTCCAGAAAGAAAAAAAGCTCGTGCTAATAAAGTAGGACTGGTGAAGGTTGTGAATAAACACACACCGACACTGCACAAGGCCGACTATAAGGTCTCAGCACACAATCATGGTCCCGGATTCCAAGTGAACAAAAGTCCCAGGAAGCTCAGTGATGCTCAGAGGTACGGTGCACGTGAGCGTGGACACCTCAGACAGTTCCCACCTCCTCTCAATTGAGAGCGTGGGGACCCCTCAGCGGCCATTCAGCTCCAGCCCCAGGCCGAGCTGCACAGAGCAGGGGCCCCCGCAAAACATCTGAGGGGCTCCAGCACCCGCGTTTCAGAGGTTCTGACACTACACTGACATGGGTGAGATCCCCAAGATCTCAACTGTTCCATTTCATTAAAAAACTTAAATACTTAATTCAAATATAAATCTGTATCTTATTTGTTCTGTTGCTACCCATTTTCCCTTTCTTTTTAAATGTGGGGATCACCGTAAATATTTGGCAACTTCGTGTATTTTCAGCTCCTTCTATACATCCACAAAGGGAAGGAGTGCGGAGTTAGAAGGCGGTAATTTGATTTTCTATCCATTACGAGAGAAAAAATTTTTAATAATATTACAGATGCAAAAATTGAACCATATGTAGCATGCGCATCTTTACTGCATCCAACTTCAAAAGGTAAAAAATGTATAAATAAACTTTTAAATTTATCTGTAAATATCACACAACACTAAATGTATACAGGCTTAGTTTCAAGAAAGTAATTTTTAAATGTACATTTTTGTAAAAAAAAAAAATCAGTTCCCTTGTTACTTGGGAGAATAAAGTTTGTCACTATTTTTCTATATTCCCATATTATCCACCTGTTGAATATGTTTTTCTCCATTCATTACAATGTCCTTTTCCTTATGCTTTAAAATAAACTACATATTCATATACCTGTTGATACACACATTTATATTCTAGCTCAGCTGATCCATTGGTATGTGTGTATATAGATACACACGTGCATGTCTCCATGCATGCTATGTACACGCACGTGTGCACACTGGAAAGGCTGGTGGGACAGTGCCACAGGTTCTAGGCAGGGACGACTTGGTTCAAATTCTGGCTCCACATATGAGGAGCTCCGACAAGTTACGCAGCCTCCGTGTGACAGTTTCCTTGCCTATAAAATGGGAATACGGCTACCTGCTCCTCAGGGTCTAAATATGACCAATCTAGTACTTGTACAATGATCAGATTAATGTGCTATTAAGGAGCTGTGAATGTTAAATTTTTGAAAACTGTTTTTAACTTCCTCTTTCTTCCTTCTCCTCTTCTCTTTCCTTTTCTTCACTATCATTGTCTCCACTACAACAGCTTCATCAAGTGCTTAACTATCAAATCCAGAATGATAGATACTACTTATATACTTCCTACCATTAAAAAAATAATAAAATTTTAAAAACCACAGGCCACCATTATCCTAATGATACTGTGCATGGCTAACATAAATAAGAGCATACAAATAGTCATCAGGGTTGGAAACAACAGGCCATATCATTCAAACTAGCGTACATATACCCCTGGGGTTACATGAAGAGTCTTCTAAGGAGTAGTTGGACACATGGTGTAAGGGACTCAATGTCCAGATCCTCAATGTCTACATAAACTCCTCCCTGAAATTGCTCTATGTGCCCTCCCACCCCACCCCACCCACCCACCCCCACCCCCGGCACTGTCAGCTGACTGAGGATTCTCTCCCCACGTGAGGGAAGGTCCTACCCTCTCTCTCCTCCTTCCTACCAGTGTTGACCCCTGCTTCCTGGACGAAGCTGAAGAAAATGATACACACACACATGTACACTGATGTGCACTGCTTTTGCCTTCAAAGGAGCAGCCCATACAAGATCATGGTGAATCATATAGCATAAATTTGAGGACTAAGAAGCATAACTTTGTTACAAATAGAGAATGGGATTTCAAGCACATTCCTGAAGACACGGAGCATTTTCAGATACAGTTTTAGAGTCCAAATTACATGATCTTTTTTGTGGAGTGCTGAAAGGGTAGAGGTTGGAAAATAGGATTAACTGAAGAAAAGAAAGGACTAAGAACAAAGTGGGAAAGAAAGGAGAGAGGAAGCAAGACAAACTGATTTAGTATTAAAAGAAATCCTATTAAAGAGGCCCATTGCATCAACTCCACAAATTAACAGGATAATCAGTGATGGAAGTGCCACATGGTCAAAACAAGACATCTGAATGCTGCTCAGACTATAAAGAAATCACACACATTCTCTGAACATTTCACTAGTTGCATAAGAAAGAAATCAATAAATATGTTTTTAAAAGGAAAGCTTAAGCAGAAGAGAAAGTATATAGGTCACAGAAAAGAGAAAACTAGTGGTATTTTTCCACACAGATTTAAAGTACCGGTAATTCTCGTCACTAAACAAGCAGTGTGGCTAAGGGAAGGAGGTACCTCTCTGAGACATTACGCTACTTAGTGAAACATGAAATAGTTTAGACTTATCTTTTTTAGTAACATTTATAGAGTAATCAAGATGTAGGCTTATAGTCTAATTTTGTCTTACTGTAAGATTCTTATCAGCAACAATTTTGTATAATCTATCATGACACACACTCTCTCTCTCTCCACACACACAGGTTTATAGTAAATCAGTTTATAATGCATTCTGCAGACTTGAAGTTGAAAGCCAGAAGCTGTTGTTTTAACAAGCTGCCAAAATATGCACAGAAACATTTTGTGCCAAAGAAAGACTGTTTATTCTCGATTTTTTAAAAAGTAGATACAACTCTGAATTCCCTAAACAAACCAGAGGCACACAAAATTGCCAGAAAATGCCTATGAAGCTTATGACTCCAATGTACCAAAATCCTTTGATGATCAAAACACTTAATAAAATGGGTATAGAAGGAAAGTACCTCCATATAATAAAGACCAAAATCCTTTATAAGATTTAAGTCCAATAAATCTTCCCTGGTTCTGAATTCAGATAATTTACTGCCAATATTCCTATAAGATGCTTTATTACTTTCTGTTGTTGAAGAAAAGAGGACAAATATTATTATTACTTATTATTGAATGTTATGACAATGGTGCCAAATACTCACCTGCTGACTCCCGTGTCCCTGCCACTACTCTGTGGACAGGTCCAAGCTCAATTCTCTGGGCTTCTCTAAGGGAAAGGAGAACAACCTTCCCAGCAGGTTGCCATGACTGCAATTCAAAGCCAGCATCCTGCTCTGCTGGATGCAGCACGCTGCCGCCAACTCCAACACTCCTGAGCCTCTCTCTCTACACCCGTCTTTTCTGCGGCACTTACCTTCCAACACACATACAGTTTTCGTTTTTACTGTAGGATTTTTTATGTCACTTTCTGCTAGAAAGTAAGCTTCACAGGGCCAGAGAGCTACACACACAGCTTTGTTCACTGACCTACCCCAGGTACCTGGAATAGTGTCTGACATATAGCAGGTGCTCACGAACATACTGAATGAATGACCTTGTCCTTGGTTTGCCTGCAGCTCCATGCACACCAAACTCCCCACATGAGGTAGCACTGACTAAACCACACACAGAGCCAATTCTAATTACTTAATTTGCATATGTTTTTCCTTGCCCAGTGGTCATCATGGGTAAGAGTCCACTGATAAAATTGAAAATAATATGCACAGTGCAGCCTTTAAAAAAGAAAAATATTGAATTTATTAAGTGACATTGGTTAGTAAAGTGATATAGGTTTCAAGCATACAATCGTATAATACATCATCTGTATGCTCCACTGTGTGCTCACCACCCAGAGTTCAGCCTTTATTAAAACCTAATTAGACCTCTGTTGCTGACAGACCTCATTTTATGCTCACAAGAACCCGACGTATCCCACTATCTAGCTATTTCCTCTCCTTCTTTGGGCAGTGTCTTCTGCTTCCTGCCCTGAACATCTCTCCATTCATCTTTGCATACATTGTTCTCGATGCCTTATGCCCATCTGTATAGGACATTTACTACTCCTAATGTCCCCTAATCAGACCACTCCTCAACAACATCCATAAAAATGTCCATAGGAGGAAAAAAGAGGAAACTGAGATGAATGAGATTATTAAAATGGGTCCAAATCCAAAATGACTGGTGTTTTTGTAAGAAGAGAAAATTTGGACAGCGCCCCATGATCAGAGAACAGACCATGGAAGACACAAGAAGTCAGCCACCTGCAAGGCAAGGAGAGAAGCCTCAGAAGAAACCCACCACGCCAACACTATGATCTTGAACTTCAAGCCTCTAGAACTGAGAAAACAGATTTCTGTTGTTTAAAACTTAAAACACAAAAGCCCATTAGTAATAGATTCATATACACATCTGTGAGTCTATTTAACGTGTATAAACACTGTATATTTCCATGTATGAGATGATACGTTTGTCTAAAAATTGTCAGACCCAAAATTGGGGGTCAACTTATACACAGGATTTCTTAATGTTGGGTTAGAAAAGTAGGGGTCGTCTCATACATGGAGGCATCCTATACATGGAAAAATACGGTAGATGCTATGACAGGTGTTATTGTAGAAGTATCCATATTCAGTTATAGCTTTATATGATGTCAACATCTTATCTTAAACTAAGTACATACACAGGTAAATGCTACCCATAAGACAGGATGAAACAAAGATCACCTTGACTGTTAATATGGAACAGCCCCAGGGCTCAACTATCTGCCCTTGAATGGGTGAGGGAAATGGGGGGAGGGGGAGCTTAGCACACAGGGTGATTTTTGAGCACTCTGGGTACTAACTGACTGGCTACTCCTACCCATGTTTCATCTAACCCAAAAATCACTCTTTCACACAGCAAAACATTTCACACAGCAAAACAATCATTTCTGTTCTTTTGAGTTGCAAAAAGGAAAAGCTTCCTAAAATAACATGTGGTTATAAGCGATTAGGACACAGTCGGCACTCAATAAATATTGACTAAATAAATTAATGAATCAATGAGTACTTCCCTATGGCCTGAAAAATATGGCCAAAGTTAAATTCCAGACTTTTAAATGTAAAAGGGAATGTCTCAAAAATATTATCAAGTGAGAAATATAATAACAGTTAAGTAAATGTATCTGCATGTTCAATAAAAACTTTATGCATTCATATATTCAACACATCACCTAACCACTATGAGACAACTTTATAATAACAAATTGAAAAACTTTTTATTTTAATCAAGTAATGCTCAAGTGACAATTTATGCTCAGCTACCAGAGAGTAAATATGTTTCCAATATTGAGTCAAAGACAGTAAGAAAATAAATTTTAACATACTCTCAATTTTAAAGTAATATGCACTTTGTTGTAATAATTTTGATTCTGCTCTCCCCAAGATACATTTAGTATTCCATTTTTCCATATTTAAGAAAACTAATAAAACAATAGGAAACATTTTATTCTCAACCACCTTATACTCAAGGAAGTATAAAAGGTATTAAACACAGACTATTTCAAATATAACTAAACTCACTAAGAACTTGTTTATGACATTTCAAAATAACATTGCTAGAATTCTTTCATAATTTGTAGTTCTAGCATTAAGAATTAGCAAGGCATTTACAAAGCAAGTGATCAATAAGTATTCATAGATTTTGGATTTTTTAACTTTTTCTTTAATTTGTCTTCTACCAAAAAATATAATCTGGACTAAATTCAATTTCCTTACCCAAAGATGTAAATGAGAAACTCCAAGTCGGTAGCTCTAATACTGGTAGATGAATGAGTGATGGTGGAAGAAGAGACCATAGAAAACGTAAGGGAATGATCTTTCTAGCATGGCCTGAATGTAATCCTTCCTATGAAGTGAAAGTTGAGTAAAAGGCTTGTTGGGAAACCTAAAGTCTAAGATTTGACAGGAAGTAATGTGAAAGACTTTGAAACATGCAAAAAAATTATGAGTGCAAATCCTGTTTAGTGTACCCTTTTAAGCTAGCTGATTCTGTAAGGCCTGACATCTATTATCTTTCAGCTACTTTACACTCTCTAATAGTAAAACACATAATGCAAATAAGGTCCTCATAGAAATGCAATAAATTTTGTTCAGGGTGAAAAAAGTCACTAATGTTCATGATCTACAAGACCACTGTCTGTGGATTTGACTTCTTGTACACCTGTTATACATTCAACATCCATGACCACCTGTACAGAGCGCTTTTTAAATCCCTTATTTGAACAAATTCTAACATTCTACTGGTTCCCTCACTAATGAGCAAAGTAAAAAATTTTGGCTCTTTTTTGTATTTGAAGAGTCATGACTTAAAAAAAAAAAAAAAACATAACCTTTAACAGAGTCAATAAGTACTTTTGAAATGACATTCACTTTCCATGAATATACTTTCTTAAAATTTCCACGAGATCATAAGTCATCCCATTTAAATCACTCAAGCTCAAATAATAAAGTATGCTTCAGTGAACCCTGAACACCATCATTACATGATGTACTTTTATTGTTTATATACCACTCAAAGAAAAAAGCTTCGAACTGAGCTATATGACACAATGCTTTCTTTTATCATTTAAGAACTCTTTTATTTTTTCTTTGTCATATACTCCATTGTTCTGCTTCCATGCTTCTGTGTATATACAATCTATCTTTCCAAGGCCAAATTATGGGATTTGGCGATGATGGTATTTCCTGAAATGCACATCACCGAAAGTCCTGACACCATGACCCCGTTCACACAGGCACTGTGACGACTACAGCAACAGCACCCCCTGGGCCATGGAGACTGTAAGAACCTTAGAGACGCACATTCATCACAGATATGGAAAAAATATACATCTTATATTAACCACAAAATATTATAGCTATAAATGCAGAAATATATAACACGATTACAAGAGACAAATAGTTTACCTTTAGAAACCCCATCACTACATAGCCATCATTTGCTTAACTAGTATGGTCTATAGAGACTGCTGGAAATGTATAGATCTTAAAACGAAGGGCCAATATCTCAGTGAAGCCAGACGACCCTTTAGAGGTAAAAATGAAAGGTGAGGTCCTTGGCTGAGTCAAGGTTATTTAATCTCTTGTTGGCTGAAAGAGGTCGTCATGGTGCTTTGGTGTCTAACAGAAGGGCAAGGAAGAGATCATAGCATCAAAGGGTTGGCTTAAACTAAAACAATGACTAAAAGAAAACAACCACCCCATCTTTCCCAAGGAAATAACTTTTCTCCTCCTTTCTGATGTACTGCTGACATCCCTTTTCCACTTTCAACCTTGTTTTAATTAACAGCTATTAACCTGCTGTCATTATAATGATCTCAATCAATAGATTATAAGGCTTTTGCTTCAAGGATAGGTTTTTCCAACAGTTGTTATCTCTTTGAGGAGACAGGAGAGAGTTCTCTCCTGAAGACTCAGGTATATCTTTTTCCCAATTAAAACCCTAATATTCTAAATACTTATGAAATCAGATTTCCTGCTAAATTGTACTTCTTTATTTTTGGTGTTTCAGAATATGGTAAAAAAAAAAAGCTTCCATTGTCTCTTTATTATAGGGGGCTACAGGAGTGCCTAGAATATAGTCATAAATACTATTAAAACCATGAACTTTCTCTCACAACAGTCAAGATTCTCACAATTAACCTATGAAGTAAGTGTGGCGACAGTCATTATTCTCATTTCATACATGAAGAAGCTTAAGCTTAGAGAGTTTTAGAACTTGCCCCAAGTCACACAGTTAATAAGTGGCATTGTCAAAACTGAATCCCAGGCCCTGTGACTCTGGGTCCACCACATTTCTTACAATCACAGACTTAATGTCCCATGCCCACAAGCATTCCTTCCCTCTTTCCTCCCTCACATAACAAATGGTACTTGTCCCAAGGATCTGGCTTGCTCAGTTACTGAAACCAGAGCCACAGGAAGTTAATCATTATTAATGTGGTAATTCCCTACCTGGTTACACTTGCATTTTAGCTGATACTATAAAAATCAGGTACAGCAGAGACTACACCATACCAACAGTCAAGTGGACAGGTTCTAGTAGGACCAGAACATTTAATTTTCCTGGGCCTCCAATTCTTCAAAATTTGCAAAAGCAAGGTGAAATGTAGATGAACTAAGGTCTTTTCCTAATTAAAAGCCTAATAGTCTAAATCCTTCTTGATGGTATCGATCAGATCTCCTGCTAAATTTTACTTAACATTTCATTTGCCATGATGTGTTGAAAGAAAAAGAGGAAACGGTAGAAGCCTAGCTGTTAGATACTACAGTGGGACAAGAACACAGAACGCTTAAACAGAAATGTAACTACATTTCAACCCTACTGCCAACTCTGCACTGTCTACACTCATTTAAGACTACAGACGGTTTTGAAGACAAGTGAAAGCTGTACAGATAGTTGCCACCACAGCCTCTCAGGAACACACAAAGCTGTTACATTTTCCTGGCTTAGCGCATACCCTTTTTTTGCAGATAGCAAAACCACACTTTCCTCATTACAAATGCCCTAGATCTTCCCACAAAGTTATTGTAAAGTCTCCAAATGTCACTAATTTGTCCCTTAAAGCAAACATATAAAATCCTCTGTGACATATGAAAAATATTTACTGTATCTTTTCATTGCTTCAGGAAATAGCATATAAATCTTTGAGTTTCTAAACAGAATCACACTGGCCCAGATATTTTCATCTAAAAGATTCACAAGTTAAAGTTCCCTTTTTTTTTGTTTCCCTCTTGTGAAGCTTTCAGGCCATTTAATCTGCTTCAACCTCCAAGATGTAAATTAATGTTTCAGTAAGTGAATAAACGAAGTTTGTATTCTTGGCTATTTGATTAGCATAAAGCTTTTTATGACCAAATTTTCCTTGTATGAGTCCATTCTCTTTGATGAGTAAATTTCTATTTAAATGTAAATTATTTCCACTTCATCTACCACTTGAGCCTTTTTCTAAAAGTAGTTTTAAAGTGGTCAAAAACACTGAGCAATGTATATATAAAGTTATAATTACCATCAATAATGTACATAATATACTTATTTTAACAAATAAGTAACCCACCACTGCACTACCCAAAGTTTCAAAAAATGGAAAAAAAAAAAAAAAAAAAGACCTACCTTAAGCTACCAATAAAGTTTTCCTCCAATATCTTCCTCCTGGCTCTATTTCCTCTCAAAAATTCTTTTTTTCAAAAATTTCCAAAAGAGCCAATTTTCCTTAGTCTCCTTTCGCTCTAAGTCTTTCCTCACTTTGACGGGATGGCCAGAGCTTCAGATACAAAGTGTAACTCAAACTCAAGATAGTTGAATTTCAATAAACACACCAAACAGCAAATACCTATAAAGATCTGGGCACATTAACATAGTTCCTAAGAAAATTCTACAGTAATTGTGATTAGCTAAGTCTTATTAGATAAGGGACATTTCTTCTACAAATACAGGTAAGCACGTGACACTTAAGAATTTTAGTGCAAATTCCAAGACCTAAAAGAAATTAGAAGCAGCCAGTTAGAAATGAGAGGCAACTTTAATGCCAAGATACATTTCAGAAAGTCAGAGAAGAGCAGGGTATTTTATTATTATTTTGTTAGTATTTCATAAGTAAAGGCGTGTGTGAGAGATGTTTTAAAAACTGTTCTGTTTTGTTTTGTTTTTTGGTTAAAAGTGCTAAAAGAAAAAGTTAACTAGGAAAAGGAGAAAATGAAAAACAGTCATTTGCAAATTTGGCAATCCAGAAAATTCTTATCAATATCTTCCTTTGATATTATTTGTTCTTATAATTAGTTCCCACAATTACCGTAATTGAATAGTCAGGTAATATGGTTACCTAAAGGCAAACGTGGCATTCCATGTTTTATCACAATGCAAGTTTATCGTATTTTTTTCCATCATAAACCTAATTAATGGTCAATATAGAAGATACAAAATATATTGGACAGCACACAAGGAAAAAATATTACTACCAACACTGTGATCAAGTAAATCATTATTTCATATTTTGACATACAACTTTCTCATATTTTTCCAAGCCAAGTTTTTACTTGTTCATTTAATTCTATATGCTTTTTAAATTTTTTTTTATTTAA
This sequence comes from Craseonycteris thonglongyai, assembly GCA_004027555.1. Taxonomy (NCBI): domain Eukaryota; kingdom Metazoa; phylum Chordata; class Mammalia; order Chiroptera; family Craseonycteridae; genus Craseonycteris; species Craseonycteris thonglongyai. The sequence continues at coordinate 42,189 of PVKE010002300.1, read as the reverse complement.
CGTAGCAGCCGTAAGGTCTTGTTCATGTTCCCTTAAACTCTTCACAGGCTTTATTTTAATAAAGCCTCCCATCAAGTGAACATTTCACAATGTATATTTTGCCTTTGCCTTAGTGCTGGGTAGTTGTTTTTCATTTCTTTTAGCATTATGGATAATTCTGTAAGGAACATACTGATTGGGTATAAAGTTTGCCTATTGTTTCAAATACTTTACTTAGAATATATTCCTCAAAACTGCACTACTGCCTATCAAAAATAATCAGAATTAAAAGCCTGAAATTTGTAACAAAACAATATAGGATAGGGAATCAGATGGAAGTTGGAAGTGAACAAGACTGTTTATGTTTAAAATGTTCCAGACTAATATGCTCAAACAAAAGTAAAAAGCAGACAGCATCCTAGAATATAAATTTATACATAAAATAAATATTCATGATATGGAAATATACAAATATATATTTATATTTATATTTATATAATACGTGTATGCATTCTAGCAAAGAGGAAAGTTTTTTAAGGCTCTTGATGCACATTGCCAGATTGCCTCCCTGAAGGGCTGTAATCCTTTTTACTCTCAACAGACGGCTTTAAGGTTTATTGTGAAGGTCTTATCTTTCCATGTTCTTTTCCTTGAAGTCTTTGTTTATACATTGACTCTGGCATTATCTCTCTAACCTGCTGCAAATTCTTTCTATTGAGACATTTCTGAGTTTTCACTTTCTTCTGGACACTTGCAGTTGCTTTTATGACGCAACCATGATACCTCCAGGAACAAGTACTAGATAACACAATGACTAACTACGGGGGCACGTGTCCTGTTATTGTTTACAAGGCAAAACGATGTTTAGCATAATGTTCTGCTGCGGAAACTGGAAGTAACCGTTACAACGTCAGGTTCAGGGACTGCACAGTATCCTCCCAACTGTATATAATGGCATAAAAACCAGTGGAGTGGCCATAAAGTTGAATTTTTTAAAAGTAGGCTACAAAAATATTTGTCTGACATAATTCCATTTTGCATATATTATACACACACATACATACACACAGAGAGAGAAACAGGAACAATACCTGCAAATGTATGTTCTAATAAAAATAGTATCTTCTTGGGTGGTTGATATTACAAGTGATTTCTATAAGTATCTTTGCACTTATTTATATACTCATTGTGAGTACATTGGTTACCCTTCTGCCTCTCTCTCACACACTCCACCTTCGTCTGGGGAGCAGTACAGAGAGGTGAGGAGCGGTACAGAGAGGTGAGGAGCAGGCGCTGTGGGGGGCAGATGGCTGCACCCCAACTCCTGCCTCCACCACTGATTAGATTGTACACTCAGCACCTCTCCGTACATGAATGAAACGGGCATAAAAGTAATAGTATACAAGTCACAGGGCCGCGATGTGAGATACATGTCAAATCACTTACATTAATTTTATGGAAACTAAATCAGTTAATATATATCTAAGTGCTTAGATCAACACCTGACTTACAGAAAGTGTTCTGTGAGCATTCGCGGCTATTAACTTTTCCTCTGATGTTTTTACCCTTAATCCACAATTTAAGTCCCTCTAACCTCAATCACTTTATGGGGAACTGACCTGCCCAATCAAACATATGCTAGGAATACAAATGCAGCCAACAGTTTACTATCCAAACTACCTACTGTTGAAAAGGTCAGTAAGGCCCGACACTCCTTATACCTGGTTCCCTGGCCCCAGTGTGGCAGTATAGGTTTTAAAACCCTCTGGGGTTTTATTTCCTTACCCCTCCTTTGGGTGACTTTGCTGTCAGACAAGAGTCTGAAATTCATCAATCCCCACTGGGATCGCTTCTGGATCCCTGGGCAACACCGCGCCCCCAGTCAAGCTTTTAAGACAGTTACCAAAACCCTCCTCAACCAAAGCAACACCCTGAATAGTGACCTTCACCCCACAATGTGTAGGTATGCATGGTTTCACTCAGTTGTAGGGGACAGGAAGTAATGCATGAGCCCAGATGTTGCTCAAAAAGGACACAAAAAATCCTCAAATTTAGTTCCATTTTAGGAAAAGAAAATGAGTTAAGCAGAGAACCTGGGAAAAGAAACCCTCTTTTAAAAAAAAAAAAAAAATTTAATTTGCTTACTTCACTTAGCAGAACATATCTCAGCTGTAATAACTAGGGTAATTACAATGAAGAAGTGATTACTGTTAGTATATAAATGGCTTTGAGATACATTTAAATGTACATTTACGTATTTATTTACCAATACATCAGAAATATCTACATGCCAAGAAAGGTTCAACTTAGAAATAAGAGTTCCAGCTTCGAGTTAAGACTAACAGCTACCAAGTTCATGATCACAGAGCCAGGCTGACACCAGCCCCAATGGCCCAGGGGTCGTGGGGCCGGGAGTGCAGCTCTGTGGTGGGAGACCCTGGTCTACACCTGATCCCCAGCACCCACTGAGTGACCTTGGGCAAGTCACCTCATCTCCACGTGCCTTAGTTCCCTCATACTACAGTAACAGCTCACAGTTACTGAGAAGATTAAATGGCAGACTATCCGAGGGCTGTCCGGAAAGTAAGCCACGTCCCTCTTCTCGTTATACTGACAATGGCTGGATTTTTTTTCTGGACAGCCCTCATTTATATATAAAGCATGAAGAACAATTCCCAGTACTGGGTAAGTCCTCAACAACGTTTAATTTTAAAATTTCCAATTGCATATGTAGCCCCAAACTATATTCAGCTCTACAAAGGATGGTATACATTTTAAGGGTAATATTTTGCACTTATACTTTTAGGGTGTTTTTTTTTCTCCTACTTACATGTCACACTGCTCATACTCCCTTAAGCACAATACAATTAATTTTAGAAAGCCAATTTTCAATGGTGACTAATGTTTACACCAAAAACAATATGCTGGATCCTGAGTTCTTGTCTGGATTTGCTTGGAATTAGAGAGATGAGAAGGTTAATTATCATTTTAAATATGATGACTGGATATTATTTTGTTTTCCTTTGAGAAAAGGGCATAACGTTCTCACTAGATGCAAAGATATCCCTGTTCACAATTTATAAATTGCCTTTTATGACCTCTAATTTTCTTTCAAATCAAGCAATTAAATTTTAAACAAGCACTTGTGAAACAGAAGCAAAAATCACTTCCTCAGCATCTTTAGTACTTCTTAACATTCTCCCCCTACAAGTTAACTCCCTCCAATTAATATTAAGCCTTTTCCTCAAAGTATCGATGACTATTGACAACTATGCTGCCTAAGGGAAGCCCGCTGTCAGCTAAGACATATGGGGTTAATAAAGAAGGGATCTGGATGTGTAAAAAAATCCGTTGCGTTATAAAGAACTAGTATGTCATCCAACTGAACTATGCTAAAATAAAGAGGCCAGGAGACCACCAGCTCTAAAAATATTAAGAAATAAGTAACAATTAAAGCCATCCTTTCTCACTCCAACTAAATCTAACTTCCAAAGTTACTTTCTACTTACTGGTACATTAGTATTACACCTCAGTGGATCTATTGTTTTCCTATAAAAGCTAGGCATTGGGCATAACTTAACCAAGATCTCTCTCTATATTAGGTTCTAAGTATCGACAACATACCTATAAATAAAGCATACATTTAAATGGCCTTCCAATTTGGTACTAAGCTTATCATTTGGTATAAAGGATTTTTTATTTCCTTAAAACTCAGAACATCACCGAGAGATAAAGTTCACAAAATTCAATGACAGTCTTCAATTTTCCACCCCTAATGAAAATCTGGCCACGTTCAGGATTTCACCTGTCTAGGCTAATTATGTGATTTAGACACTGTCATACTCCTGTGAGGCTAAACTTTGACGCTTTGTGCAGATCAACAAATCTACTTACCATGTCTTCCATGCAATGTATATATAAAGCATTTAGAATTATTCTTGCCTCAAATATTTTACACATGCCATCTTTAAAACTCTTGCCTTTTCTTTGGTCAAGAATGTACCGACTCCATTTAAAATCCAGTTTCAAATTCACACCTGCCTTTCTTTCAGCCTCTCTTCCTTCAGCAACTCATCAGACTTCACATCATATCAATAGATCTTCATGTGGCTCCATAAGCTCCTCACATACCATGTATCCTTGCCTCATCTCCAGGTGGATCCTACAACACACGCCTGTAGAAACCGCATCTGCCATTCTTATTATGTCCTCGGACAACATTTATCAGCGATGTACACTGTTAAAACCAGATAATTTGATTCTTAGTAAGTTTGAAAGCCCTAATGTGCAGTGTTTGCCAACTTCCATGCTACAAGTACTCCCACCACAGCTGACTCTAAGCTACTAACAGAAAGTAGCTAACTGTGGGGTAGGGAGTAAATGTTCACACTGACCCTTGGGAGCCAGTTCAAGCCACTGTGCCATGATAGCGCGACTGCTGGTTTACTAGTAGCAAGATTACTTCTAACGTGCCCAACTGCCACATTTTTCATAAGTCTCAAAAACATCTATTTCCAATTCTGTCTTATTCAAGACCCATCCAGTAATACAGTAAGTTCTACGAGGAAAGGTTCTTTGCCTGTCCATCGTCTTTACTGCTGTTATCACAGTGGCTACTTCTGTGCCCAGAGGAAGCATTTTGAAAATATTTCCCAAATGTATAAATTGTCAATACTTTTAAGTATAACCAAATATTATGTAAGTGGTGTCATAAATTTAACCTATACATAAGTCATAATAAATCAATCAAAAATAAGTCATAGAGAAAAAAACTGTCAAGTGAAAGGGTACATTAGAAATTATCAGCTGCAATCCTTTCATTTTTTTTTTTTTTTTAAAAAGCCACAGAAGTTAACTGACAAGTTAATTGACACACAGTCCCTGGGAGCCAGAGTGAGCCCCAAGTCCAGGTCTCTGGGTATCTGGTCCATATCTTGGCTGACTAGATCATCAGGATGTCCCCTTGGGTTGTTGTCTACTTGAGCTACTAACCTATTGAGGATCTGCTGGCATTTTGAAAAGCAGACTGTTTCCATTAGTTTTCCACATTCCTATATAACTCAGAAATACATTTCATATAATGTCTGATAAAAGAAAAGCCAAGCTAATTATATATCAGATGACCTTTTCTCAACACAGCATCATGGGAGTGGAGATTAACCCAAATTCTACATTCATACTGTCTTTCAATTTGGAATCATGTGTGAACTTATTTTGTTTCTATCCCCTCTATTGAGATATTAGTACAGAGATCATATAAAATGAGACCGTATACCGAGTCCAGAAATGATTACTAAGTTCTTTCCACAATTCAGATGCATAAGCTTATAAACTGGTAAAAATGGCCAAAATCCATCAACATCTTTATAGCATTTTAATAATGACATATATATACATAAATTATTGGGTTAGAGAAGGACAGCTTTTTAGACAAACGTGGGATTTTTACCGACATACATTTTTAATATGTGAATTGAGATATGCTTATAGAAATCATAATCTCCTGTACGAAATTTCCACGAATGGTTCAACCACACTGACATCCTCTAAAAGTGTTTCTATTATGAAACCGATGAGTAAAGTTGCATCTAAATTTAAAGAACTGACTGATAACAAATATAGCTGAAATTAGAGTAGATTGATGCATTATAGATGATAGCTGTCTTTTTCCTAAGCAATTTTTCTCTGCTTTATTATTGGTTATAATTTTAAAATCTACATACAGTAATGTGCTAAAAACTCAGACCACCTTGAAGATAACTAAAAATATCACCCCCTCCATTTCTACAGCAAAAGTGAATATTCAAAGATAATTGCAGGAGGTTAAGTTAATTAGCCAATGTTCCCCTAACACCTAAGGCAGTTTTCTGATTTTTTTCTTTTCAGTACAATCTTAATACTACCTAATTACCCATATTGCTTTTCTTCCTTTTTGTTAAACTGAAATTCACTGAAGCAGTTTAACCTTTCATTTAAAATCATTAAATACACCCCCACACACACTTCACTGATAATTGACCTCTCTCTATTAACTAATTTCTTCCCTTGATTTATTACAAATCTTTTTTGCCAAATTTGGATCCATTCTGTTAAGATATTCCTTACCTTCTATCAACTCAATTAACACACTGTCACTGTTACCAAAGCTTCCTATTATTATTTGATGTTCTTACTGTTTTTTAAAGATCCTCTAGTTGAATAATAAATTTTTAATAAACCTGGAATATTTTCATGATTCTTTTTTAATTCCACAGTGAAATTTATGTGAGACCTACTACTCACACTACAATGTCTCCTATGGCATTATCATTGTCTATGGAACTTTCCAGCAATGCACACACACGATCTTTGCAACGTAACATATGACCTCTGAGAACAAGGTAAGCGTATTATACTGTAATCATCATACCCACGGCCGAATCCAGCCACTCCAGCTTCTCTGTCAGCAATTTCAATATCCAGACAATTTTTAATAAAGCGAAACCTATACTTGTGTGCCTTCAGTAAATAGTAATGTGACCTTTGGGTGGGAGAAAGCCTGACACTAGATTATGCAAGGAGTAACCTTTCATAATATGGGTCTCTATGGCTTCTCATTAATGGAAATAAACAATTTTTTTTTTTTGTAAGTATTTCTGTTCCCTTCCTGGAAAGAAAGGTTTTCCTGTGCTCCAAATAAATTTTGGTGGCTGTCGCTTTAAGCCCTTTCCCTTTCTTATCAGCCACAGACACATTTCCTAGTAACTGCCACCTCCAGTCACCAAAATCAGTAATTTTTTTTTATTTTTTTTTTTTTGTTTTTAAGAAAAAGAAAAATGGGTGGGTAACTACTGACCCTGGATCAAATGAGGTAAAGTTCAGTTTTAAGACTTCCTCCACATTTCCAGAACCTAAACAATGGAACAGAATAGGGAATCTAGAGTCATTTTTAATAAGAACAAGTGGACAGGATGTCCACTGGTGAGAAATGTGTCTTGAGTTGACAAAAGAGATGGAGATAAACAGAACATGATTAGTCATCAGTCTCAAAACCTCAGCTCCGAGGATAAATCACATCAGCTCCAAGGATAAATCACGAAGAGTAAAGAAGTGTAAGATTGCTACACCTTTCTTATTTTGAATAATTTTAAGCAAATAGAAATGGATTTTGCTCTCATCTTCCTAAAAGACACCTACCTGACAACTTTTAATTTTCCAATTTCCCTAATTTCAACTAAAGACTTAAACTTAGTAAGCAACTATTAATTTGACACCTTTGGCCAAAAAAGCCCTGGTGTTCAAAGCTTCCTTATCCGTTCAAAAGCTTCTGCTTAATGTGCTGTCATGGATACTCTTCTTTAAAAATTTTCAAATCCATTTTGACTCTAGCTACAAAAGCATGTCATATTTTTGTGATATTCTCTGGGATTGATTCTTATTTCCAGCTCCCTAAACATCCCTCTTTATTCTTAAAATTATTTTCACGCAATTTTTTAAATGGAAGAGACCTCAGAGATAACCAGTCTACGCCTCTTATTTTGCAAATGCTAAAACTGATCCAAAGTATAAGAAAACCTGTCAAGGTCACTCAGCCTATTAGTAAGCAACGCAACTGAAAGCAGTAAGATTCCCCAAGCCCAGTCCTGTGTTTTGCTCCAAGGACTCAGCAGGTCGAGGCTTCTAGACTTGTGTCATGAACAAGAAAATAATCATTTTTAATTAGTCAAGTACTTAATATCTGTGCTTTTCAAACACTGCATGAGAATCTTTTGTAAAAATTCATTTCCTTATTTTCTTTATAAGGTTGTATTAGAACTGGTTGCATCTTTAAGCACTTAACAGGTCTTTCTATGGCTACTCTAATTAAACACGTGGGTTTAAAATAACGCCCACTTGTTAGCTCACCATTCACTAGGACAGAGGTTTGGGCAGGTTCAGCGCGGTACTCTGCTTAGGGTCTCAGAAGGCCAAATACAAGGTGTCCACTGGTCCCGGCCCTGCTCTGCAGACCTGGGGAGAATCCATGTCCAGGCTCAGTGGGGTGCACCTGGAGGACCGCGGGCCTCCTCTCTCCGCTGGCCTTGGGACCGAAGTCACTCTTCGTCTGTAGAGGCTGTGCACTTTCCTCTGCTCACAGCCCCTGAAGCTTCAGACCAGGAGCAGCGCCTCTGCCCTTCCTCACTCTTGCAGCCCCTCCAGCACCTTCTCCAGCAAAGCCCTTTGCCGCTGGGCGATGAAAGACGACTCGGGGTAACACTGGGCCCACCTGGGCAAGCCAGGCTGCCTCTCCGCTTTAAGGTCAATGAAAAGTCAACCTTTACCACCTTCATTACACCTGCAAAGTCCATTAGCAAAGCAAGGTGAGGTATTCATAGGTAAGATCGCACAATGGATGAGCTTAACGGAAAGTCAGACACAGCTGTCGAGAGGATGGGGCGATAGGCCATTGAGAAGGCCCAGCCCTCTCGACAGCTGTGTCTAACTTTCCATTAAGCTCATCCATTGAGTCCTTCATTACACTCGTTTTCTTTTCTAGAACTTTTTAAAATTCTTTTTATAGGATCTGAATGTCTGATGAAATTACCCATCTTTTCATCAATCTTTGAATATACTGATTACAATTATTTTATAGCCCACGCCTGATCATTCTAACAGCCAGGTCACTGGGAGATTGCTTCTGTTATTATTTTGTTTTTATCTTGGTCTTGGCTTCTGATAGGCACAGTTACTTTTTATTGATTACCAGCTGCTGTGTACAAAAATTTGTAGAGACTCTGCATCTGCCTCTCGCTTCTGACACTGACAGCCAGTTAAAGAAAAGGCAGGTCTCCTTAAAATCAGGACTGAGCGTATCAGAAACTGCTGCATTTCAAGTTTTGTAAGTTGTGGTCTATTTCTGGTTTTCCCCACATCCTTGAATGTAGCCCTTCAGGATTCTAAATTAAATGCTTGGAGAATTTTACTAGGGCCTCACCCCTGCTCCTTGAATTCCACTTTGTGACTCCCTCACACTGGGAATCCCCCCAAACTTCTGCTCAGCGTCTCACCATCTTGCGGCCACTGCTGGGCTTCTCAGCCTCATGGCCTGTGCTGCTTACAAAGTGACAAGTCACCCAGTGTTACAAGTGGCCCTGGGTAGCGAGCGAGCTCAGAGTGTGTCTCTGTACTCTGGGCCCTCTGCCCTTCGGCAGTGCTACGGTGTCTTCGGGTGCTGTTTCCAATGTAGCTTTCTCATTTTTCTCAGTACAGGCCTTGGTTTGAAATCCACTAGTCTATCAAATCTGGAAATCAGATATTAATGGATCTTAGCAGCCTATCTTTACCATATGCCTCTATATCTTATTGGTTCCAAAAGTATTTAAGATAGTTCATATTTCTGTGTTATATGTCCTGCTTGAAACCTAAGCTTTTTGCTTCTCTGAAATTTTAATTGTTTCTCTGTTAGAATTACGAGGGCCATCTGGAAAAATAAATCCAGCCATAAATTCCTCTATTTTTCATTTTACATAGCTGGAGACTTTCTGGACAGCCATGTACTATTTAAACTTATACTCAAAATGCTTTTCCTCAACAGCTCGATCTGACCCCTTACAGATTCTATTGAAGGTATATTTGGGAGTTCCTTCTTTGTAAAATGCTATCATGTTTTTTTTGTTGTTTTTTTAAATAAATAACAGGGTTCTCAGAGACTGAATTTTTCACATAACAACAAAAACAGTCAGAAACACTATTTCACAGAATGCTACCTATACATGTTTGTTCTGTGACAGCTTTTGGTCACATCTCACAGGATATGAGAATTATGAAATGATCTGAGCAGAGCTAAGGATCTTTCCTACAGTTACATTACCATAAAATCTCAATATTCAAAACCAAAATTTATAATCACTGAAACATTTCTAAGGTGCAACTTGTCTCTGAATTAAAAGTATGTTTTACTGCATAATTAAATGTATAAGAATGGTGAAGGCAGTTTATTCTACTCAAGAAAGTGAACTGCTTGCTATTAAAGACTACCTTAAGGGAACCCACAATTGTATGCCTGTGAATATCATTTACAAAATCAATTAAATCTATGTCAACCAATAGCAATAATACTTACACCATCTCATTTTCCTTTAAAGTATCATTTGTAAATATACTTAGTAATGAATGAATGCAAATTACTAGGGGTAATTGAAAGTACCAAAAACTAAATCTCTCATCAAACCAAACTACAACCCAGATAACAAGTCTCCAACATTTTTAATAATTAAATTATTTAAATGAAAACACAGGTACTTCATCCTACATATAGACCCTTTTTTTGAAAGTGACAGGCTCCTAAAGTTGTGTTCCTAAAATGTACAATATTAACTACAAACTCAGAAAAATATTTGACTATGAACAAAAAAATCAGGAATGAATGCAGATAGACTAGATAAGTATACACAATTATATTCTCTCAGCTCAACAGATAACCAGCTTTTAATTCAATTATGGGTCATTATTCAGCTTTATCATTGCTCTAGGCATTTGTTTCAAAACATGGATTTTGTTTTTTAGCGACTTCAATTAATTTCCCTTGAAGGGTCAAAGGACCTTTCAAGATTTACAAGCACTCCAGACACAAAGGTACTAGCGACTTCAATTTCTTGTTCAAAGGCTCTATTCTATGTCATCTACTTCCCTGGCTCAAATCTTCATCACTCTTTGCTTACATTTGCTGCTAGAGATGGAGTCATCACAGTGGCGGTCTGTCAGAAACCAGCGATTAGTTCAGTGCGTCACACACCAGCTGCTGAAATGGTATACCCTCTGTATGTTCCTAATAAAGCATTATTGCTGTTACTGAAGAGAACATTTTGGGAACCACTGCTTCAGGAATTTCATACAGAAATGAGAATAGTGTGGTATATGGAGAGATACTAGGGACGTCATGACTTCTTTATTAACAATGAATAAGTGTCTGAGTCACCACTTATTAGTTTGCAAACCCACTAAGAGTTTGTCACCTACACACACTTAGTCATACTGAGGACCTGATGACAGCAAATAATGTTTTCCATGACCAGCAATGTTATTAAATCAATCTACCTTTTGATCTAACGTTATTGAATAACATGCTTAAACAATAGATCCATTGAAAGCTGCGTTTCAGTGAAAGAAAGTGACAGGACAAGATAAAGCAGAGATGCCAAGGAAGATATTCCAATACACACCCACCCCCTCAGGCATTCCTTGCCTCAGGAATCAGCCTTGGTCAATAGCTCTGAACAAAATCCCTGGCAGTAACAGAACAGTCTATTCTGCTATAGCATTTGTTCCTGTAACATGAATGAATCTCAGAGGTATATGGAGAAAGGACTTTGGCATAAAGCAGAAGCGGCATTGGTTCGCATGTGATTTTTTTCCTAGATCATTAATGTTTTGCGTCAGTGATAATAGCAACTGAAGGCTAAGTATACTAACACAGTTTGCCAGGAAGGAATCTGTATTATACACTCAACCCTTCTCCTAGAAGTGCTTACTGAAAGGTTAACCCTGATTACTATTTTTTAAAAAAAAGAAGTCAGAGATAGAGACAGAGATATATACCATAGTAATACAGAGCAACCAGCAGAGCAGCCATCTGACATCAGTGCATTTTGTACAAAGCTTACTATCTTTTCTCTACTTACAATTTCTGATAATAATGCCCCATTGCCCTGTATACATAGATAGCCTCAACCCTTTCTTACATTGCCTTCCATCAAGCTACCTTCACCTTTTTTTATTATTATTTATTAAAATGACAATGTTTATTTGTTAGAAATTTCATATGTCTTTGAAAGTGTACTAGCATTTTTAACGGAATTGTTATTCTTGTCATTAGTACTCTGGTTACAAAGTTGTATAAGCCCTACTAATTTAAGTATGAATTTACAAACTGTAAAGTTTTCAAGAAATGCATCTAGAGTATTGCAATAGGAATGCTGTATCTCCACATACTCTGAATACATAAAATGCCGCCCCAGGATAATTTAAAATATAAACTGTCATACCACCTTGTTTCCAAAGATTACTTATATATCAATGAAATGTGTATTATTAATATCAATTTGTATTTAACCATCAATTCAAACTTCAGTCATGCATTTCTATATTAGTCACACATTTCTTAGCTAGATAGGATAATCTAATGTAGTGATGACAATTATTATCTAAGTTAAAACCACACTGATGCATTTCGTAAGAGAAGCAAATATTCAGTGTTGTTTGACATGAATTAATCGTATATTATGGACATTAATCGAACCACCATCAGTCTTTTCAAAGGAAGCAGTCTATAAAATGCATAAAAACATGAGGACGTGTCTAGAAAACATTTTTGCTCATTAAACTAAAAAGATACTTTAAGTGGTGTCTTAAAGAAGAATTTAGTATGACACTTTTTATTTTTTGAAAAAAAGCAACAATTCCTGCTTAATTATTTGTTGTTAAAGAATATACTAATCACTGAGCATTCTTTTAGACGTAAGTCGCTCTTGCTAGAAACAGTGTTATAGAAAGAAATTTGTTATTTGTACAAGAGAGAAATATAGCACATAATTAACAATTAAATATACAGTTTAACCAAAGTAGCCATAATTTATTCTCAATATCAATTTGAATATACTGTTTTTGAAATTAATATATAGTATAAATATAAATCACTTTAATATTTACATAAAATAATTGTGTTCTTTTTTTTTTAATAGTATATGATATGCTAGGGTACTTTTATGGACCATGCAACCTCAGAATTTTAAGGAGCCCATTTTTTTTCCAATTACCTACTCATATTCAAATGCACCTGCTTCAAGATAGTCAGCACACTTCTAAAGGGGGGGGGGGTAAATTATGCACAACTGTCTGTGTACAGTGTGACCTCTTTCACTTGGGTGGTTATCCTCTCCATCACAGACTAAGTGAGGATGTAACCTTGTCAAACCAAAGGCAAAAGAATAATGAGCACACAACAGGCTAACCCAGCATGACAAAGGTTGTTAAGGAGGTTGCAAAAACAGTTCTCTGAATGACAAAATGAAAGTATTCTCCAAAGAGTAGGCTAATATTAAAGAAAGCTCTCAAGAACATGAGAAGTACAGTATGTAATACCTATCTTTGGATGTCTGCCATATAAAACTCCACTCACATTTTTCATTAGTTACTAACCACATAATAGTCAATGTATTTAGCTAATATGCTTGAGAATGAATCCTGGTAGAACAGGCTTGATAGAAACATTTTATGAAATATCTATTTCCACAAAGCACTAGTCAAAGTTATGTACAGGTATAAACACATAGGTAACATTTTTGCTTTCACCAAACAATTGTAAATATCATCCAATAAGAAATAATCACTCCGATTCAAGAATCAGATATATAAACTAGAAGTCTTCACTAAAGAGTAGGATTTCACTATTTTTAGACTACATGACTATAACTGCTACATTAATTGCTATCCAAATACATTAATTGGCATAGTAGGGGCTCAGATCAAAACAGTGTTGTATATTAATCGTCTGAAACCAGAAGAAATAAGGCAAGTTCTGTTAAAGTCTTCTCAGTGTGAATTTACTTTTAAAACAAGCAAACCCTCACATCTAAACCATTCCAGCATGTACTAGGACTATGCATTATATCATCATGTCAATTATACACACTCTGACATTCCTTTTCTACATTAAGAGCACACAATTTATGTTCCTGGCCAGTTGTAATACTTTAACAGAGAAACAGTGCCATCTTTTGGTTCCAAACAAAAGCCTCCAGTATACTAGTCTTCCAAACTTCCTTTTTTCAGTAAAATTTTATTTATATATATATATATATATGTCACTAAATTTCATGTCACAATTATCTTCTAGAAATGTTCTGTACGCATACAAACTAATGATATATGAGAATAAGAGCTAGCTTCTGAGATACAAAATTTCAAAATAATCTAAAATAATACCATATATATATATATATGTATATATATATTCCAGATCAATATAATAATATCTCATCAACATTTCATTAAACACATTTCACCATAGTCAAGTATGCCAATCATCTAACATATTTTAAATACAAAATAAAAATTCTTTTAATAGCATTGTTACATTTCAAAGTTGATCTTTTCAAACCCATTACATTTAAATGTACCTATTCATTAATAATTGGCAATTTGGTATTAGCAGCAGATTACCAGGTAAGTCAGATAATGTTAATTTTTATGCAAATAAGGCATGTTCCTGATTTACTTACACCAACGACACAATGTCACCACGTTGGACTTCAAAATTCCTCACTTTCCAGTGGTTCAGAAGCACCACATCAGATGACTGGCTCCCCCCAGGATTCAAGGAAGGCTGAAAAAAAGAATAAGCCCCAATTGTCACCGGTCCTTATCCATCCTCATGGTTTCCTGCACTTGGCTTTCCTAGTGCGTGGGATAAAACATCTCTAACGTAGTCCCTCCAATAAACTGCTGGTCTAAACTCACTGCAAACGACAAGTTTTCCAAGTGTTCACCGGGCTTCTTCACAGGTGAGCCAGGAGAAAATCACATCACCAACGCTCATGTCAGAGGAAAACGTGCTAGGTGGTCACATCTTTACTAAATCCCAGTAAAGAGATATGGAAAGCTTCAAGTAGGAGGAAGAACATTTGAGGAAGAAGTGAATCAAACCTGCCAACACAATATTCAGATAGGCACGAATTCCATAATGGTACACTCTACTGTTCCATCTGCAGAGACAATAATCTCAGATCAACCAGGAAAACACCCATGGGAAGAAGTGAGGAGAGCAGAAAAAGAAGTAGCGATGGACAGACGACCTTCCCATCTTGACCTCTCTTTTCAGGGTCCTAGCCCCCCGTTTATGTCTCGTAAGTGGCCTTCAACTTTGCATTGAGCAAGTCTTGATGTGCCTCAGGACTGATGAGGCAAGAACTGGAAACACTCTGTGTACAAATTCATCTGCAGGTCAAGAACCTTTGGGCAAAACAGCCTGATTAAGGAGCCAGGAAACCAGCACAGCTGTCACTTGGGCAGGGAGGGGTACAGAGAAAGCCATGGAAAACAAGTCGGAATGCTGAGGTGGGACAGTTGGGACAGAGGAAGAAGAAAGCCCAGGTGAGTTTCTCCACCCCTGAGGCCACAGGGTTGCTGGGGACATTGTCTGAGGGGAAGCATCCTTTGTGTGCCCCAGGGGAAGCCAAGGGTGCCAGCCGACAGCCAGGCCCTGGAGCAGTAGTGACAACCTCTTACTTCTGGATTTTCTACAAAGCAGACATGGGAGGCACTGCAAAGATTTTGCCGTGGGGCTATTTTCATGACCTTCTTTCTGACGGTTTTCTGTGGCCAAACACCACTGGTTCTCCTTAGAGATCTCACATGCCCGCGGCTTCTCCCAGCTGTTTTCTGTGATGCTGCCTAATTATCTCTCTCTCCAGTTGTGAATTCCCTGGTAATCAACTCACTGGACTATCTGACATAAAATTCAGTATGATTAAAGAAAATCTCCTACCCCAAAATAAAAGTTTTCTTCCTTGTTTTCTCACATCCTGTTTACTATTTTCCCTGCTTACAATCTTAGTTATCTTTCTACTTCATAGCCAACCAGTCACCAAGCTAAAGGTCTTTCTTTTCTTCATAACATCTTTCACTTATGGCCCATCTTTTCTCTTCTCTCTACCATCATCATGTGATCTCAAGGAAGTTACTTAACTCTCTTATGCTTCAATTTCCTTCCTAGTAAAGTGGTGATAATTATAACTATTATATAATGAATAATTAAGTATCCGTAATAGTCAATACTTATACCAAGGGCTTACCATGTGCCCTGTACCTGAAGTGCCCAGACGTACTGAGCACTGACCAAGTTCAAACACTATTCAAGGGCTTTGTAAATACTAACTTACTTAGTGCCACCACTCAAAGTGTTCCAAATAGTTCTTTTTTTTTTAAAGCTTTATATATATTGTTTTTGACAGAGAGAGAGAGACAGACAGAGAGACGGAGGAGCGCCCCGAGCAGTCTCCATAGTTGCACGTCATTAGTTTTCTATGTACTTTCATTTCACAGGTGGGGGCGGGGCTATGTAGGGTAGGAACCAGCCGCTTGACCACAGTTAGGCGCTGGTATCTTCAATGATTGGCAGCACCACATCACAATCTGTCCCTTGGGTTCCTCTGCTGGCTGTAACCCTGATAAGGAACAGAGCTGATGAGGTAGGATGAATCAAGGGGCGTTGTGGGGGCATGGGGCTAATGGAGCTTTTCTGCCACACGCTGGGGTTGGACTGAAAGCTAGGCCTCCACAGGGCTTCATTCCCTGGCCTTCGTATTTCTCATACTCCCCACCACCCTCTCCCTCTCCCTCTCAGTTCAGTATCTTGCAAGTCCTTTCCCCTTATTCTTTGTCTGCTTCCTCCTATATAACTGATGCAATAAAGGCAGCTCAGGGGAGACCATCTGAACCCTAAAAAGAGAAGCTCTTTCCCATTGCACTTTCATCAGCTTCCCTTCGGTTCCTTTGCCATCATAATCATGAAGAATCAACGTGGTTGTGTTATTTTTTGCCTGTCTTCCTTAGTCTCTTGTTGCTGTTTTTCAAACTGTGTGACCACTGTTTATCATGAGAACAGCCCTTTACACTGTACCCAGTACACACCTGCACACACGCCTCTGAACAAAATTTCCCAAAACAATAATTACCTTTACTACACACACCCTGACACTCGCCATTCTCTCCTAACCTGTTTTTAAAATCAGTCCACAAAGAACCATATTCATTTCACACCCGCTGGATTGACTTAGCAACCTACTAATAAGTTAAATCCACAGTGCTAAAACCACAATTTTAGGTGATTCTTCTTCAACCACTGTCCTATGGAAGTTGCTTTTGTTCCAGAATTATACCTTTAGTTCATTCCTCTTTAAATTCGTTACCTAGAAAATCTCATCAAAATATTCAGCTGCAAATGCCACCCATATACCCAGTCTCCTACATGCACAGCCTCAAGTGGCTCCTCCTCTGAACTCAGACCACAGCACTTCACACTGCACTTAGCACACTGTTATGTGACTTTTGTTTACCTGTCTGTCTCCACAACTAAGCAGGACACATCTTTGATCCCTGAGGAACTGCTAGTTCTGACATCCCAGCACAGAGTTCTGACCGGTTGCTGGGCTTCTTAGTCGATCAAGCCCGACTTAAAATCCCTTACTCATTTCCCAACACTGCCAACATGCCTGCCTTCAAGACTCACGAGATCTGCAGCACCCTGTCAGTCCCCATGTCCCCAGGTCCTACGAGCTAAACCCAACCACAAGCTGTGCCCTACACACAGCTTATCACTCGCACTTCCAAGGCATCCCGGGTGCAAATATTTCTGCCTGAAGTACATCCTGCCCTTTCCACCTTCCTGCCATCTGGTGACTCGTGCTTCACAACACCTGAACCCCAGAAGGCACTCTCACAGGGATAGTTCCATAACATCCCTCATCTCTCCTTCCCTCCATTCCCACCCTCAGACGCCACACAGTTATCCAAACCCCCAGGTTCCTCATCACACCTGTGCTTGCTTCTACCTTAGCACATTTAAATGCATATTATAATTACAGCCTTGTCTCTCTATCTCTCCAAGAGACTATAAGCATTTTGATAACAGATTCTTATCTCTGTGTTCTGGACACTTGAGCACATAAGGTGATTAATAACGTTAAGTGGAAAGAATCAAAAGAACATAAACATGCCCAAAAGAGACACCATATTCCACGCCTGCCCCCAATTGGTCGCCGTGCACCCTGTCCCGCTACTAGAAGCCTGCTGAGTCAGCCTCCGTTTCAATCTGCCTCCTTGACTCTCTCCCGTTACCAGACTTGCCCTCTGCCCAGATACCTGTTCCCTACTTGGAACATTTCACCACACTCACAGATGACTTCTCTGTGAAGTCTCTGGAAAAAAGAAAGAAAGAGACTTGCAGTTTCCTTGCAGAAATTTATCATTTATATCCCAGCGTTCCAAAGCTGGGGACAGAAGAATCCCCATAGACTCAAATCTTGACCCTTGGATTCATCTCTTTCCCTTTCGCAGGGGTCTCCAAACTTTTCAGCCCGAGGGCCACATTAACTATCAAACAGCAGTTATACCATCTCATTGACTGTGAACAGAAGCAGAAAAAGTAAGCGGCTGATCTTGGCAGGATTCACATAAATTTCCGTATTTTTTTTCCGTGGATAAAAAGGTCTCCACGGGCTGGATGAGAGGGCCTCGAGGGCCGCATCCAGCCCGCGGGGCATAGTTTGGAGACCCCTGCACAGAATCACTGGTTGAGCAGCCTTTCTAATGCTAATTGTTAGAACTGAAAGGTAATGCATTGTAAACAAAAATTTGTGCAGTGGAAAAAGAGAAACAGAAGGAAGCACATCTAATTCCAAACAGTAAAATATCAGATTCCATCGTCAACACCTGGAAGAGCATGGTGGATTTTAGAAAGGAAACAGGTTTTCTTTTACCTTTCCTCTCCTCCCTAAGGTTAAATGAATCATCCCCCCATCTGTGACCCCTTAGCAATTTAGGTAAACTCCAGCGAAGGTTCTTAAAACCCAGTCACAGGTTTCTGCCTACACACGATTCACTCAACTGTAAGCTTCTCAGTTGCAGAAATCATGTCTGCTACAGTTTTGTATGCCCAGAACAGTGACTGGAAAAGAGTATTTCTATACTTTAAAGTACAAAAGATTAAAAGTTTTTAAAAGCATATTTAAGTAAGACAGTTCTTGAGCAATGTACCTGATCTAAATAATGTATACATCTCTTTCAATGAAAACATGTTCCAGACAAGTATAATAAGTCATTGTGTGTTGCATCAAATTAGACAATATAAGCATTAGGAATAGAGTTGAACAGTGCTCCACTTTATTATTACCCATAATAAAATAAAGCTAGACACAAAAGAATACATTTTTCTTCACTGTTCATCTATGAATATGAACAAATGAATATGAATAACACTTATCATAAAGAAGAACTTTCTTGAATTGAGAACCTATTCTTTAGCTCTATAAACTTCATAGTTCTTTGTATGCCAATTAAGCAACTAAAAAAAAAAAAAAACACTTTACTTCCTGAGTTCCATAAAACAACTTCTGAGAAGAAAAATAATGCACTAACTTCAAAATGAAAAATTGATATGAAAAATTAAGGAAACCTCATTTGGGTGGTGCTATTTTAGAAAAATTCGTAAACCATGTTATTACTTAGAAATTGCACATCTTGCATTCCCCTTTGGGAATGGCATTTTATGTTTCAAACAGAGCAAGCAGTGTTTTCAAATCAAAGAAGTTATAAACACGAAATCGAAATTAAAAGCCATAAACTTTGGGAACCTGATAGAAAAGACAAAGTCCACGTTTTCTTGTCATGTTAATACTTTAAATCCTCAATACCCAGGGACTATGTCAACATTATAACCAACTTAAAATAGTAAAGTTCTTAGAAGTTAGAAACCTCAGAGAAAATTAAACTACACGTTTCCACCTATCATTTCAAAATGTGTAACGGTGTCAGGCGTTTCTGCCAGGAGATCTCCAGCAGGAAGTGGGAAAATCCTGGAAAATCCCTGGAATTACCAATAAAGAACAAGCCAACGCGAACAGCTGCTTTACCATCTTTTCTTCAATAACTTGCATCCTGATCTCCATCTACTCAACTTCCACCACGGAGCCCTGAGGTTCAAAATCAAACAACTGAGAGGCGCCTGTGCTCTAAAGGCAGAAAACTCTGTCCAAAGCTTGGCTCCACGTCCTTTGTTGCCAAGTGACTTTAAATCATTTAACCTCTTGAAGCCTCATTTCTGTCTACAAACTGAGAGTAACAGTACCCCCTACTGCATACGTGGTACTTCATGCTACGGTCAGGAAGCATGAAGTAGAGTTAAAAAAAAAATGTATGTTCTGGTTACAGAATTATGATGACTAGACGCCACACTTTTGAAAGAATGTGGATAAAATGGTCTAAACTACTGTCTTCCCTCCCTTGCTGTTCGGGGTTTCCACTGTTTGCCCGGCTGCTTGAGTTCTCAGATTTGTCTGACCTGAGTCAGAAAATGGACTGGAACTGCTCCCAAGTCTGCACAAAGTTAGTAGTGAAATGGTCCTTCCAGGTAAAGGGTACTTAGTACCCAGGCCCCTGAACGCTTGACCCCCTGCAAGAGCCTTCCCTCCAATTCAAAGATTATTCAACCTTTTGACCTTAGGGCAAGGTGACTACAGCTAGAGGCACACACGTGTCAATTGAGAGCCAAAAGGCAGCAATCCCAATCATAAGGCATCTGAGGAAATTCATACTTATGAAGTCCTAGATGCCTCAGCACTTTATTAATAAGCGTAGCATAGTAATGGCCTCTTCACACCTGCTCCAGCTTCCACAACAGCATCTGGCAAGATCAGCGGGGTCCCGTGAGGACCCCGGCTCCCAGGGTCACTCTGGAGCTCTGACAGTCACCGCACCTGAGCAGACAGCCTCGCTCTGCTCACAGGCAGAGACATGGGCCCGGGTCCAGGAGCTGGAACAGATATGCGCTCCACACGTCCAACTTCACGAGCAGAGAGAAAGGACGCTTCCTGAAGGCTGCGCAGCTAAGGAAGTTCACGCACACCTTCCTTCACTCATTCAGGCCTTCCTCGCCGAAAACACCAATTCCACTCTGCCAGGTATTATGTCAGCAAATGCAATTCTTCACCCTTGAAAATCCAAATGTGGTTCTAAGCACATTTTATTCATAGATTTAAGAGGTTGTTGTTGTTTTTTTAAAAACTTTGTTCAATCTCATTTGCTATTTACAGACTGTGGTTCAATATGCATTTCACACTTAAAACTGGGATAATAATTTTCCTCCTCTTTTGATATTTCTGCATGAAAGTATATTCACATAAAAATAACTTTCATCTCTGTAGATACTAAATTTCTTTATTTTTCTTTAAAAGACCTTTAAAGCTATATTGATAAATTTAAAAAATGAACATAGACCATATTAATTAACTTAAAAGTACAGGGAGTTGCTAATCTTTCTTTCTCCTAATCTTTAATTGTATTTCCTAGGAACTACACAGTCACACATGAAAGTTTTATAGGTACTCTCATATACTGTTTGTACAAATTAAAATCTTCCCAAACTATCTGAAGGGTGTTTCACCAAAATATATCTAAAGTCTTTAAAATGGTCATATCCTTAGACCTGGAAATGTCATATTCAGAAAGCTATGATAAGAAAATCCATAATCAAAAATACATACATAGTATTTATCAGACATTACTTATAATAGGTGAATAACTGAGTCAACCTAAATACCAATAATACAAAATAGGTTAAATTAGCATGGTTAAACTATATAAGATATGAATATTAAAAGCCATTAAAAATCACACTACAGAGGGGAAGCCAGGATAACTCAGCAGGTTAAGTGCTCGCTTTGTAGCCCCGGGGACCAAGGATCGAATCCCGGCCCCGGCCAGTGCAGACCCATATGCTGAACTGGGATGCACTTCCCATGTGGGAGGCCCCCAGTTCAGTTCTTGCCCCCCAATTTACCCCTGGCTCGAGGGGGCGTGCCTCCCATACAGGAGGCCCCCGGCCCAGTTCCCGCCCTGCGCAGCCCCCACCCACTTATGTGGAACAAAACCATGTTGAAGACTGATGACGTACAACTATGCAGACTGATCTGGGCCCTCCCCCTTCTTTCTGTCTCTGTCTCTCTCTGTCTCTGTCAAAAATAACAAAATTAATCTTTTTAAAAAAATCACACTGCAGAAAAGTATTTAAGGATATCTGCATATGTTTAGCAAAATAAATTAGGTTAAATATGATCAATGAAAAAATCAAATTGGTGTGATCCAATTTACAGAAGAAAGAAACAAAGGGAGGGAGGGAGGAAGCAACTAAAAGTATGCAAAAATGAGTGAGAAGAATTGATAATGGCTCAATAATGCAAACTGAAATCAAACGCCTAGCCTTAAATCTGTATAATTTTCAAGGAACTCCTGTTTCTTCCTCCATAAAATGACTTGGTAACAGCACCTTCATCACAGCGTTGTAGGGAATATCTAATAAATTATTATATTTGAAGTGAATACTATACTATAATATCTGGAATAGTGATCACTCAATACTTTTTAACTATTAGTATTAATAACACCTTAAAATAACTAATTCTGAAAGGTGATGAACATTATTTTTATATTGTGCATTTTGTGTATTTATTTTGTGTATTTTTCTATATTTTCCAAGTTTTCTCCAATCAATATACAGTGCTTAAGTTTAGAATAAGAGCAAAGCAATTGATTTTTTTTAAGGGGAAAAGCATCTTAGTTTTATATCCTTTTATTACAAATAGTTTTAAAGTTTGTTTCCTTCTTTAACAAATTCTTTAGTATTTAAGCATCCCCTAAATTTAGATCACTAGGCTGCAAGGTTAAAATCTACAAACTTTCCAGCTGAATGCAATAACGCAATAATGATAAAAACCCTACCATTTAATATGTGTAGTGTTTCCTTGCTAATAAGATAGATATAGAGATAGCTATTCAAGTCAATAGCTCAAATTAATCGTGACAAGTAGGTCATGTATAATTAACGAGATACAAAAGTTATATAAACAAACATTTCTACATATTAACGAGAAGACAGACTGCTATCTGCAATTTAAGTCATCCACACGGATACATCTATATACTGACAAAGCTTTAAGTTCCTTGTAAAACTGAGGAAGGCTTTCTGATCCACTGACAGGTCCTTCTCCAAAGCGCAGAAGAAACCAGTTATCTCTGATGGGTCCTCCTGACCTACAAAAAGTTCATAGTAAGGGGTGTAACAAGAGAAAGGAACTGGTTCATCACATAAACAAAGGTTTTTAGGAGGCTACTTGGGTGATGTCCCCAGATGTACTAACTCCAAAGAGGCCACGTTCTCCACCAGGTTCAAGGGTGCAGCAATCTCAGGGCTTCATCTGTGCAGTGTCTGAACAAAGCCATGAAAATGACAGGATAGATTTCTGATCCTGCAGCTCCTTATTGTTGAAGTTGATGCTGTATCACATGAAAAAAAAAAAGCCTCATACTAGCAGTACAAATATGTATATATAGAAATGGTCCACGAGACCCCTAAATTACACGAGTCAAAATTACTAACGTGTTCAACTGTGTAGAAACAAATAAGCTGTCACATGGAATGGGAGAGCACTGTGGTGGATAACAGAGGCAGAAGCACGCAGGCCTGTATGACTTACGTTACCTGACCCAACAGGGTCCCCTTACTGCCAGCCAAAAGACAGCTCAGAGCACTTCAGGGGTCGTCCCTCTCCAAAGCAGCATGACCCCCAACAGAGGATCGCATCTGTCTTTATTCAGGGAAATCATGCATTAACATCAAGATGAACTTCATCCTCACACACACAGATGGGAATAGCCCTGTACATACGCATTTAGAAAACATGCCTATACGTAAGTACATCACACGTTCAAAAATGGCAGAAAAACCCCACCGCTGAGAGAGGACTTTAGTATTATAGTGAGGGGATAATGAAAATAGTCCATGAAGAGGTCAGTACAGAGCCCTCCAGCCTGCTTGGCCGGCCTCAGGTGCTTTCAACAGGATCCGCCCCCTGGTCCACAAATCATCCAGGCTACCCCTGGAAAAAAAAAACAACTGTTCTGGCCATTGCCAGGGTCAGGAATGACATAGGTGTGGAAAAATGTTTAACTGATTTAAGTCTCAGCCCTTCTGTTAACCTATTAGCAAATTATAGGATGTGGTTACACAAACCTTATAACATCCAGGGTGATGTAAGTGGGTTTACAGGCGAATCTAAGCAAAGTTATAAGTTCTAAATAAAAGTCTACACTAGGCTACCTGCAAGGCTGTGTGCACGAGTGTGTGTGTGTGTGTGTGTGTGTGTGTGTGTGTGTGTGTTTTGGGTTACTCTTATCTACTGCCCCAAAACAAATTCAAAGCAAAACAAAGCTACAAAACTCCACACAGAAGCACTGGCTTGCTCTTGATTCTGCCGGCCAGGCTCTGCTTAGCTGGGCGGTCACACTGCGAGTGTGATGTGACATCACCCAGACAGCTGCCATTATAGAGATCACAGGTCTCAAAGGTCAAGCTCCACTTCACAAGCATCTAGTGGGCCTCTGCTTGCATGCTGTGTGCTATAGAAGTCCTGTAGCCAAGCCGAGGGTCAGGGAGGGGACAGGCAAGAGCATGGGCACCAAGAGGCACGACTCATGGGAGTTGGGGGGTGGGAGAGGGCGCTGTCACTGTAACAACGTGCTGAAGTCCTGCCCTTTGGATCCAATGAGTCATATCCCTCCAACCTGCAAAATATGTGCAGCCCTTCCCAAGAACACCAAAGTCTCCTCCTACTTTTGCCTAAGGATCCAAGTCCATTGCCACCTACACGCTCCATGTCTGTGTGTGCGTGGTGTCCCTAGGGGGCAGCTTGAGCCTTTTTCTGAATGGACCATCCATTTAGGATAAGCCACTTCAACACACTTCAAACGGTGTAGCCCTCCTAATTGGGGTTCATTCCATGTCCCCTAAAGCTCATCCAGAAATCTTCGCAGACTAGATCTATCTCTACTTTCAAGTATCACACTAGCACAAAGCCCTTACGATCCTTATAATCTTCTCATCTCTTCTGACTAACTAGAAAGATCTACTAAATCATACCTTGAATCTTTCTGAGGTTTCAATAGAGTCTTCAGTGAAAATTTGGTATTTGCCCCAGGCCACTTCTGACTTTGAGAACATTTTGCCTGCCGGAGACTGCTAAAGAAACACTTTTCTTTTCCAACACCACAATCCTAGACATGCAGCATCTCCTCTCATTTCTGCACTATGCTAATTTCTCTCGGACGCCTTATACACAGCTGAGAAGCCAATGACGATTTCAGTAGTCCACCTGAAACTCTCCTAAGTCAGATCTATAAAGCCATTAGGTACATCTTGTACAGTCCAAGTTCCTACAGGTGACAGGTTTTTTTGGTTTTGGTTTTGGTTTTTTTTAACTTGTATTTTTTTATTTTATTGTTTTTGACAGAGAGAGGGAGAGAGAGAGAGAGAGAGAGAGAGAGAGAGAGAACTGAACTGGGGGAGCTCCCAGTTCAGCATATGGGTCCGCACGGGCCGGGGCCAGGATTCGATCCTCGGTCCCCGGCGCTGCAAAGTGAACGCTTAACCCACTGAGCCATCCCGGCTTCCCCAATGACAGGTTTTTTAAAACTGTTTCTTAAAACATGGCTCACAACCATGTGCATTTCCAGTAGGTTTCCTCACCCCCTTGCCAGCTTGCGTTAACAGTTGTCTGCCATTGGTCAAGCCTTTCCCAATAACCCCCTTCCCGCTTCCTAACGCCTCGCTGCTGCCCATTCCCAGAAGCAATGGGGTTTCGTGATGGTAGCTCCTCATAAGAGCACCGGGTTCTGTGCCAGTTCCCTCCTGCTCCAATACAGACCGATCCAGAACTCCTTCTTAAAAGAACAACCACTGATTTGCTCACAATCTCTAGCGAAAGTGAATTCAAGCCTCAATCCCACATTAGGGCTCGCCCAGACTCAGAGCCTAGACAATGTTCCTTGCAGGACAAATTTTGGTTTTAGTGTCTCCATTCTCTAAAGATGCAGCTAATTCCATGGTCCCGAATTTGCTCGGAATTTCTGCTCCAACTCCACCTTATGTACACCCAGGGCCTTGTCTTCTGATCCCGATCTGGCCATTAAAACCAAAAATCCTAAGTTATCAGGAACTGACAGTGTCCACAGGACACCTGCTGGTTTTGATGTATCCGTACGACCCCGGAAATGTGCTTCTCCTCAGCTGTGGTCTCTCGTCACTCCCCTCGCCTCTCCCCAAGGTCACGATGCATTTATAAAGATGTCTAGTGTTTGATGTATACTTCTTATACTTACACTATTCCAGAGACCACAATGAAACGGCCGCGGTGTTCTCTGAGCAGGAGTACACAGGGAGGCCTGGCAGCACACGAACAGCACAACGTGCACTAGTTGTTCTGCAGTAACAGGAAAGGTGCCGTCAGAGTCGGTTCCAGCCGGCTCTAAACCGTCAAGGCTGTGTGAGCGTCCCCACAGGGAACTCGTCCCCAATACCTGGCCTCGGCTGTTTCAAATCTGAAGTTCAAAACTTCAGTCAATATCCCTTAAGGTAATAATAGTTCTATCCAAATGAGTCTGAATACGGTATCAAATTTAAAAATCTGTAACAGGAAAGCACTGCTCTAACAGTCATCATGCATCGTGACTGACAGGTGGATACGGTATTGCTAAAGGGGTGAGCCCATGCTCCAATGCTTCAGTAATGTCTCTGTGTGTGTATACATGTGCATGCGTGTATACATAGAAACACAGATACACAGAGTACATATATATTTAGAGAGAAAAGAAAGGAGCAGGAGAGAAAGCGAAAGACAAAGGAGAGAACAGAATAAACGTGGCAAAATATTGAAAACTGGTGAATCTGAGTTGAGAATACATGGGCGTTCTCTGTACTACTCTTACAACTTTTCTGTAAATCTAAAATTACTTCAACATTTTACAATAAAGAGCATTACAAAGTCAGTATTTAAAGAACAGACATAACCATGCCTACATCAAACAGACGCAAACTGTTATTTCATCATGGGAAGCGAAGAAAATCCACAAAGGGGTATTATAAAGGTAGCACTCACCAACGGTTTCGGCATCGCGTATGTTTGTTGCTATAAATACAAACTGATCTACATGAATTCTCTATTACTGACAGGTTGTAGCACTACAGAAAAACGCATAGCACCCTAAGGCACAAAAAGCTCAGGTGAGATTTTCCAGCCAAAGGTAATTTCAGAAGAAAGCGCAGGCTGGAGCCAATAAAGCACTTGCTCCTGGCTTCTTCCTGAGTCAGCCCCCTGCGACCAAGGGGAGCGAGCAGAGCAGTTAGCCTCAGAGGAAGCATGTGCCCCACAGAGCCCCGCACACTGGGAAGTGCAAATTCAGCAGGTTAACACACAACCCCCTAACTCTGCCTGAAATTCTGGTGCATCAAACATCATATAACCCTTTTCTTGAGAGTCTATTTGTATCTAGCTTCTCAGAATTAAATTCAAAATACTAGTTACAACCTATAATAACTGTTGAATATTAAGCCCACTACGGGTTTAAAAAATTGTTTTAATAAAATAAAATATAGAAATGTGATGGGGAGAGAGAGACTCTGCTTGCTTTTTTTTAACAGAACTTTTCATTTTCAACTCAGCAGGAAATAAGATAATGACTACAAAAAGGCAGGTAGGCACCAAAGAGGTTGGCCACAAACCAGTTCCATTTGCAAGTCACCAAATGTCAAGACAATTTTGAAGCATCAATTGTGTGCTGTTGATGAATAAAGGCCTCAGTGCTGATTAAACTCCATTTTTTCCTCACATTCTCTCATTTTCCTAATATATTCTGCATAAATCTCTCTCTGAAGTCTGAGCTTGAGAGATAGTATTGTGTAGCAGTGTTTCCAAGGATTTTCCCTTCTGGCTGTGCAAAAGGGAAAAGGAAAATGATGTGCTATTTGAAAATTCTGAGGCCACTACAACAGAAACAGTACAATGATACAATTATTCCTTTCATTTACCTTGTAAAGTCTTAAAGGGTCATTTTAAATGTAGAAGGCATCTACCTTTTATAAGACCCCATGACCCTTCTATAGGCATTCTCACTCAAATCAAATCTCCGACTTTGATGTGAGGTCATTAAACGATTCCTAGGGCACCTTTTTTCTCTAAAAGCCTCTGTAAGCGATTGAACTTCTAATTTGAATAACTGCATTCCACCGACATAAATTCCCTCTGTAGTTTCAACCTTAAGCGATATCAGTCTCCATTTCCTGACTTAAATTAAGGCTGAGTAATGTGGTGCTTCCTAAAAAAAAAGGGGGGGGGGCACCTACTTTGGTAGTAACCTTTCAGCCACCAGTGGAAGCGATCCTATGTGCCCTGGAGTGGAACTCGCCAATTCAAAGAGTCATTAACCAACGATGGCTGCCAACACCTCTCGCATGCAGAGCATTACAATGAGTATACGCCACCACTCAAATGGATATACCTGGACAACTTCATAAAAAACATCAAAAGTTTTTCAAAATGAATCCTTTTTCCACTGAATTGGGCCATTACCTCATTATCGCATTAAAAGCTTTGGTTTCACTTATGATTCACCTTCAACTGCCCATGACTGCCCCTCCCCCATATTTGATCTCCTCTATCCCTGTAGCACGTACCTCACTGTAAGGTAATACTACTGGAAACCTAACCTACAAAGAGAACCATGGAGTAGTGTTTAAAAAGTAAAGAATTATTTCTTATCAGAGGGAATGCTGAAAACATGCTTCTAGCAAATCCCGAGCCAACAGGATTTTTGAGACAGAAAAATACCTCTTCCTCAAAGTTTGCTATTTAAAGTGAATTCTAGTGCAGCTGTAACAGTGTTTACAAAATAAACTCCAAAGGACTGGTATTATGTGTCCCTTTAATGAGATTCGATCTTCCAACCCGTGGATTTGCTGAAATGACAGATCTACAAGTTGCAGAGTGATCTTTAAGAAAAGCCACTCTAAAGACAGTCCAATAGGCCCTGCGCTATTGGATCTCTAAGGACTCAATCCATTCCAAAACTCAAAGACCGAGAATATCAATCCATTCCAATGGTGTCAGTCCTGGATGACAAACACATAGGTCATGCCAGGTAGACTCAGGTGAAAACAACCTAGTGGATTACCTCTGAAATTGGCCATATGTCCCTGGGGTCCCAGTGCCTGCAGTAGATGTTCTTCCCTCTTCACAAGTCTTCCTTCCCTCCCACCTTCGCCAGGTCCTCCCTGGAGTTGAAACAGACTTCTTGATCTCACTACCTGGGTTCTGCCAGGTGACTTCCTTTGACTGATAGAATGTGGACAGCAGAATACAAGTTCTGAACTGAGGCTCCAAGAGGTTCTGTACCTGCCCTTGTCACCTGTGAGGTTGTGCAGTCCTTGTCACCCATGAGATTGTGTGTGTCCTTGTCACCCGTGAGGTTCTGTGTGTATCCTTATCACCCGTGAGGTTCCATGAATGTCCTTGTCACCCATGGGGTTCTGTGCATGTCCTTGTCTCCTGCTGTCACCATGAGAAGAGCCACCAATGCAGCAGAGTCCTGCATTCCTGGCCCCACATGACACACAAAGCAAACAGAGACATACCTACCGTCTAGAGTGACTGCAGTCAATCTGCAGACTCAGGAGTAGGACACAAAGATCCGCATGTAAGTCACCGAAATCTTAGGGCTGCTTGTTGTCACAGTAAAAGTTAAGACAGGGGCCTGCAACGAAAGGGCTGGATGTGTTATTCTCTGGTGCTGCTCTGTTCCAAAGTAAAACTTCCAGGTCTAGTGCCCAAAGCAGCATGCAGACCCAAACAAATTTTTGGAGGTACCAGTCACTGGCCAAATATCTACCTGACAGTTCAATGTCTTCCATGTTAATCTCAGCTGCAGAGGCAGCCACATCCAGGGTTAATCATTCTTGAGCCTCCTCTACTACCAGTACCTGTGTCTGATTCACCACGCCCCTTTAGCCCCTAAAATAGTGGTTTGCACCTATTAGCCATTTGAGAAATGACTCCTCGTTCTACCTCGCAGTTACCAGTACTTCTCATTATGGTCCACACCCCTAAATGACTTGCAGAATTGCTCATCTACTTACATGACAGGAATGACTAGATATGATCTGCCCACCTGAAAACACAGGTGAACTGAAATACTTTGCGATGTATGATGCCCAAGTCTGATAACCTACAACAATATGAACTCCTTCAAAATAGCACACAGTGAATACTGAGTGAATACTGAGACATCGAATGGATGGCTAGATGGCGTACCTCAAGCTTGTCCAACCCAAAGCCTAACGCAGCCCAACACAAATTCATAAACTTTCTTAAAACAGTATGAGATTTTTGGGGTGACCTTTTTTTTTAGCTCATCAGCTATCATTACTGTGAGTGTGTGTTATGTGTGACCCCAGACAATTCTGCTCCTGCCAGTGTGGCCCAGGGAAGCCGCAAGGTTGGACAGCCCTGAGTAGCTCATGACGCTACACACAGCCATGCAGCAAAGCTGTATCAACCGCCAAGGGCACAATCCCCAGGAAGGCCACCAAAGGGGCTGCTCACCCGGTCCCCACAGCCTTTCTGCCTTGCATCTCTTCATCGCCGGCCCTCTGTGTCACTGTGTCCTGCTCACTGTCACAGCCCTTGAACATTTGCCATCATCTCTATAAACCAACTGATCTGTGTTGTTTTCTTTCCTCTTCTCCTGTATGCTTTATTTTTTACTTTCTTGCCTCTTGCTTTTTCTGCCTTTCTTTCATGCTTGTAGGCTTAGGTAGCAGAAGACATCACCACACATCCAGAATACACCTTCCCTTTGCAACAAATCAACCACCTGCCATACACCAGATATAACTTGAGCCTCAGAGTCACTGAAAGCAGGTGTGTTCCCTACAGGATGCATGGGGGCTTCCAAAGATCTCCACGTACCCTGCCAGCTATTTTAGTACTTGCATCACTAGATAAATTTGAAGACAGAAATATTTTCCAATTTTTTTGTCCAAAAGTCGGCGGAACCCTATAGTCTAAACATGTTCTATTCATCAAAACTGTGCAGTAAGAAAGATGTCTTCAAATATGCTGAATGAATTAATCATCATGTCTCATTCCTACAATTTCTGCTCCTAAAAAATGTTAAGTATGACTTCATAATATCAAATGAAATTGTAGATAAATTACCTATGATACTTAGAAGTAGTCTAAAATTCCTAAAATATGAATATGACTATAATAAACATATGTTTTTTCATGTCTTCCAAGACTTTCCTCTCCCCTTTTATTCTGCAAAGAGCACACACACCTCCTCAGAAACATCAGCCCTGCCTCCCCATGAAAGCCCAGGGGACAGTGTGATTCACATACATGCTGTCATTTTCCTACTCACAAGCCACAGGCCAGGGGTGGCACCTGCCCACAGCTGGGCCGACCATGACCCTAACCTTCTGGCCGAAGCTGACCTATACCTACACCGATATGGGCATGTGCCCCACACTAAATGGGCCCCAGTCCAGCCCCAAGACTGTGCAAAGGGAAAGGAAGGCAGCGGAGTGACCTCCCTCCAGCGGGGGTGAAGTTGGGTGTCTTGGGCAGCAGAGTGGCCAGCAGCCACATGCCCTGCACTGTGAGGCGAGCTGGGCTGAGAGAATGGAGCCAAGGTGCAGACAGAAGCAGACGTCAGACACCGAGAGAGACCGAGAACCCTGACAGCACTCAGGCGCCCGGTTCAGGGCGTCTCTGACGACTGCAGCCCTCCCGCCTGGCTCCCGAGCGCAGAGCGTGCCGGCTAATAAACTCCCGTGTGCAGCTAAGTCAGTTCACACTGCTTATCTGTAACCGGTAGCCAAGGACATTCTACACAATATACCAAACAAGCAAACTACAAGGTAACACACTCAACTCCTCGGAGGGAAGGCTGAGGAATATCGTAAGAGCTCCTAATGTATTTATTAGTAAACAGGCTGGCACTTAAGAACGACACCATTTAACACCTTGACGGACTTCTCCACAGAGGCTGCACCGGGCCGGTTCATGAGATGGTCAACTTCATCTATTTTTAGTGAAGTTAATAAATTTCCTCTTAGCACAAGCCGTGAACATAGACCTGATCAGTGGGTACATACTGGGCTTACAACGTGAATATTGGGATACTGCGATTGCCATATGACCCCCTGAAATATCAGATCCAAGGTCAGGGGGGTTCCGCATTCTGGGGGGAAAAAAATCCATCTCCGGACAGAATGGTTGTATAGCAAGACAGCACAAATGAAACAGGAGAAAATCACTAGCGTGATTTTTTTTGTTACCAAAAGATACATACCTGTTCATTGATGGATTTAAAGGGATCCAAGGAACCAAGAAGGGATGGGGGAGCTTGTGTGTGTGTGGGGGGGGGGGGTTGCTGTGCAGAAGGCAGTTTTAATCTGATGGTTCTGATTCAAATGCTCAGCCCAGAATGTCCAACTTCCATAGGACCGAGTCTACGATGAGGCTGCCAGGAGTTCAAAATCTAAGCGGCAGGAAGTATTAAATTCAACCTGTGTTAACTGGATTAAACTGCATTGAGGAACAAAGCCTAATACCTGTACACCCCTCTTCTGATGTTTGCCATACTCCTGCAATAAAATAGTTTTGCCTTCAAAGTAAGCGACCGGGGAGCTCAGGGCGGGGACCTGCAATGTGGGGATCTGAGGCGCAGGATTAGGCTCAGAACCCCCGCCCCAAGAAAGGCGCTGACCACCCTCAGCTGCTGCGAGCACAGGCACAGTTCGGCAGCCCTGCCTCAGATCTTCAGCTTCAGCCACAGAGCCCAGACTGCGAGGATCTCACCGACCCCAAAACTCACGAGTTCCAGCTTTCCAAGCAATGATCACAACTAAAAAGCCAACGCATTCTAACCACTCCACGCTGCTGTCTGTGCCAATAACCAGTTCTAACCAAAACAGAAACAAACAAAAAAACACGAAATAAACTCATTATTCTCTGTATAATTTTAAGCTCCTAGAAGCTACTATATTCATTTTATTTATGTGTTTTATACAGTTTTTTAGCACAATGCATGAATTTAATACATGCCCATAATGGAAGAAAACAAACCATATTACAATAGGCAAATTCTTTTTAATTGCACAAACTTACTTAAAAATGCAGGCTCTAGACATCAATTTTAGAACAACAATGTTTCCTCTAAGTTCTTCCAGAAGACCTAACTTGTAGGAATCTCCATTCCCAATTTCCTCCAAAGTAAACTACATTTTAACTTTTCAGTCAACTTTAAGAGCACACTAGAATATCTGGGACCAGTGCTCTAGACTTTTGTGCCCATAAAGTGGAGAGAAAGAGAGGGATAGGGGGATGGGGGGGGAGTTATAACAGCAATACTGATTTGTAGATAGATAGATAGATAGATAGATAGATAGATAGATAGATAGATATTTGTGTACATATATGTATATATAGGTATATATACACACACACACACACACACACATATATATGCTATCCAGAAAGTATCCAGTCCTGTAATATGAAAAATAGAGGTCTTTATGGCTGGATTTTTTTCTGGGCAGCATATATATTTAATAGAGTAAGTGAATGTCACCCAAACCCACCCTGCAACTGTACTAATGATTTGGTCTCAAAAGGATATTTAAGTTTAGATTCAAATATGGATAACTAAAATATCTTCATATCCCAGACTATATCCATAAATGGCATCATTTAGTGAAATATAGTAAAATTTCTTTAGCATTCCATTCACAATTCCTTAAAAAACATAAATAAACTATAGACACAGGGAACAATCTGATACTTATTGTATTTACCTCTCCTCTGATTATGACTGCATTAGAAGACCTGATAAATATGTTGAGTAAAATTAAATTTCAGTTCAAGGTCTTTTTAAAACCGTTTTTCCCAGCACAGGGACTAACAGAGAGAAATCTCATTTTCTAGTGCTTGAGAAACAATGAATGAAACAGGCGCTTTAAAGAAAGGAGTAACTCGCGTTTTCACCTGCATGGATGCCCCTTCCACTCTTGCCACACAGGCGACCTGATCCAGGAAAGTCACAGCCACCGGCACTGCCACAAAAAATCCTTTACAAAAGGCCTTGAAGTATCTTCTCACCCAGCCTTGGGATTGAGCCATGCCTAAAAAACAAAGAAAACAAGTATGACATTATGGATCAAATGTCCAAAACAGCCAAAAAAGAAAGACACAAAAATTTGCAGCCTAAGAAAAACAAGAGTTAAGAAAAAGCAACCCCATCTCTTCATATATTTCACACTTGTCCCTGTAACCAGTGTAATAAATTTGACTTCAAATCCCAAAGGCAAATACATTCACTCAGGTTAATTCTTTTCAGTAGCTCAAGGGCACTTGGTAACTTCAGTGGAAAATTGCTCCTCAAAATGCAGTGAGTTAGAAAAAAACTTAAACATTCCAAAAGTAAACCCTTCCTGTTGCTGAGAATTACAGTGAAGATGCTGCTCAACTCCTCCTACCTGTTCTACTCCACAGTAAAAGGAGTGACACGTGGCTGCCCAGCCTCCCTTGCAGCTAAGTGTGACCGTGTGACTAGGTTTGATGAATGGCTCATGAGCAGAAATGATATACTTCTACACTGTGCATCTGTCTTCCCCTTTCTGTTGCTCATTTCCTAATACATGTGATCATGAGGTGGTGTAGGAACAGGAAGCAAAGGTATCTTTTTAAGAAACTCAACTCAATTTGGATGGAGGATCCATAAAATATAAGACGGTAATTTAAAAAATTTAATTCATTAAGTATTTATTTATTGACTCTGAACACTAATGCTAAGTGCAGAGGATAGAAAGATGGCTAAGCCACAGTACAAAATAGCATTTTAAAATTCTTACTGAATAATACTTGGTGTTTTCTCCATAAATTTATATATGTGTATAAAACTATTTAAAATAGAATGTCATTTGCATTATTGTTTTAATTTTTTAATAAACACCCACATCTTACGTGTATACTTATTAGAGTAAAAAGAAAGATGGTAAAAAAAGCAGGCTTATCAAAATGCTAAGGGCAGTCAATTCCAGACTTTGGGAATGTAGATTACTATTTTCTCCTTTGAACTTCTGTTGGTTTCTAAGATTTAAAAAAGACAGAAAGATCATCCTAGGAAGTCACTTAGGAGTACTAGATACTGTGGGGTGCTGCTCATCTCATCTCTTTGCCATCACAACAGGCAACCACACTTTCTCAGTCCACTGTGGTGGTGGTGGCTCTAAGCAAAACAGAAATCACTAAGATTCTCCCTATTTTTGCAGCAATGGATATAGTTAACCAACTGCAATTCCTTTGTGTAGCCAGGGCATGCTACAAGGGAACATGGCATGCTTTTGAAAACTTCTTAAAAGTTTGAACTTAGAAATTCTTACCTTTGCTTACCCACAGTAAGCACTTTAGTTCAAACACAAAAATAAAAAATAAAAAATAAATGCTGACAATTCCTATTACTGCCAACCTGGCTTGGCTACCTGGTGATTTTAGGTAGTTAAAAGCTGGCTATTCACACACAAACCTATGCTGGCTTAAATATTAAGCCAAACTATATTTTAAAGATCAGGTCAAATAGCCTTATGCATCGAGAGGATTTAGACCCAAAACATGAATTCTAAAACCAGAACAGGCCCAACGCAAAGACAACCCTGCTTCTGTGTGCCTGAGGTAGCTCTTAGGAGAAGGCAGCACACGTGACAGAAGGAAAGTGCACCGTTTGCTTTGCTGTTCGCGTGTTCCGCACACATGGACTGTCATTGAAGAATGAGGGACACGTGCAGGACAAAAACTAGGAAAGATTTCAAATCTGAATGATCGTGCAGAACTCCCCTGGTTTGAAGGGAACATGCATGAGTACGATGTAAACTTAGAAAAACAACCTTAACGTCAGTGGCATTCAATGCAAATGCCCAGAACGTTGAGCCTCCCCTTCTTTCCCACACACACTCTCCTATGTCCTGGTGCTCCATTCAGTCACTGTGCCCACCAGGAAGGACATGGTCGTGACACTCAGGGGCCGCGAGGTGGCCTATACTCAGCTGCCTTGTCTGATCAACTCACTTCAGAGCCTCGGTGTCCTCATCCGTATAAAGAAAGGTGTTAGATTCCATTATTAAGTTCCCCTCTATGCCTAACGTTCTGTATTTCTATAAATTTTTCAATTGTTTCTCCAGGACTTGAGCAGATGCTAACATAAAGCAAAATGCTCATGCTCAGAAGAGATATGATGTTGCCTCTTAGGTTTGAGACTTTAAGTGCTGGAAAGAAAAAAAAATATTGCCTTTCCCAAACAACGAGGTAGGAAGGGGAAGAAAGAAGCTGGAACCATGCAGATTCAGTAAAGGAATATTCAGAACCCAGGGAAAGAGCTGGAAGCCGCGCTCCGACCCTTCTCCCTTCCACCACTCCAGAGTCAGGACAAGCACTGTCCTGCTGAGAAAGTCTCAGAGCATGTGGGAGCTGTGACATCCTGAAGGCATGCACGTCCCGCCCTAAGCCAAGGGGAAAATAAAACCACCTGCAAACAAGTGGTCGCTGTGTCAGAGGCTCACGAGTCTCAGTCCCTTCCTGTCCTACCTGAACTATGCAGAACACATGCCTCCTCGCAGTAAAACGCTTTCAGCTGCTTCTAACCATCACTAAACTGCTAAAGAAACCATATACCAGTGAAGACATAAACAATACATGTCTATGTCTAGTCACACAAATAAAATGGTTAGGTTCTAGGGCATTCCCATTTTGGTCAAGTTCATACAATGTCCTTCTCTGTATCAATCGCCAAAGAATTATTGGGGTGATCTGGTCTTCTGGTCACCCCTTAAAATGACCACACTAATAAGTACCTACTGTTTTCTTCTTCTCAGAAAATGTCCTTTAAGAAATTATCACATGGTACTACCACCATCCCTAGCAAAAAGGCTGTTATTTTTATCAGTAACCTCATTCTTCTAGTAACCATGCAGGTCATCTTGGTTCAAAACATTGCTCATGAAAAAATTACTGCTTAAGTGGTAGGCACACCTGGTTCATTGCTAAAATCCTTACACTGAGAATATTTTTCAATAAGCTTTCAGACTGGGTTGAAATCACATTTACCACCTGGCACAAAGCACCTGCAAGTGAAAGTATCTTGGTGAACTGACTTCCACCACATAACGACACACGCTGGAAATGAAGCTTGCCCCTTGTGACTTGTTATGGTTTGAGCATGCGTGATTTCATCTAAATCATCCTTACACTTGTTTAGATTGTATCCTGTGCAAAACCACAAACCACTTATCCACAACAATCAGGTGGATAACTACCCCCCACATCATCTTAATTATAAAAACTATTTTAAAAATTATGTGGGAGGTTTGAAGGCAAGAGGAAAATAATAAATCACAAAGCAGTATCTTACATAAAATGTAAGCTTTCAATCATATAATCAGCCTGCACAATTGGACAACCAAATCAAGATTTTATTTACAGACTCAAACTGTATATCCAACTATGAATATCAGAGAATCCAAGCAAATCTGAGACCCAATTCCTGACGCACTCTATACACGTTGACTAATCACCTACTACATACGTGGGAACTGTGCTGGAGGGTGAGCACACAGTGCAGGACAAGGCAGGCGTGGTTCTTGGCCACATACAGCTTGCATTTTCATTCTTTCTACTTAGTGCTAGACACTATGAGAAGACAGATACCAAAGGTAAAAAGACAGACCAAGTCATAGTTCCTTCCAGAGGCACTGTGACAAGATCACAAGAAGTGGGCAGATGGTCACCTTCCTGTGTGGGTCTCCCCGGGAGCTCTTGGTACCAACCACCCCACTCTGCAAGCAGAGCCTACACCTGGGAGAAACCAGGGTGCATTTGGATGCACTTGGACTAATGTGAGGGAAAA
Organism: Craseonycteris thonglongyai; assembly: GCA_004027555.1. Taxonomy (NCBI): domain Eukaryota; kingdom Metazoa; phylum Chordata; class Mammalia; order Chiroptera; family Craseonycteridae; genus Craseonycteris; species Craseonycteris thonglongyai. The sequence continues at coordinate 4,632 of PVKE010002300.1, read as the reverse complement.
ACGGTAATTGGTGAAAGAGCAATTTTGATTCCACTGGAAGCATACCTGGGAAAGTAATCTATGGAAACCAATTCAAAAAAATATTTTTCAGGGCCACCTTGCTCTATTCACATTATAAACAAATAACAGATTATAAAAATAGACAACCAGTCTTCTTCAGAATGTGAACTCCAACATCAAATTTTTTTCTCTTTTGACATGTCTGACTTTGCAGGTGTCACTTAAAATTGTTCAGGAAGGACAAAATGGCAAGAAAAATTAAAGAATGAAGACGAACTGACCGAAACATAATAAAGGGGAGAGCTATAATGGAGTTATACACAAAGTGAATCATGCTCTGGAGAAGATGACTAACAAAAAAAGGTAACCCTGGTCATCTGGAGAAGATGAGGTTCCTCTGTCCTCACCTAAAGCGGCTTGGCAGAGATAATCATAACTTTTTTTGGTAAACTAATGAGCATCTGGATATGGAGAAGAGGGGTTAAAACTGATCTATTGAAATTGAATCAGGAATATGTAAAAGCAAATGAATTCCAAGGGCATGTTCTGCTACAACTGGTAGAGAAAACTACCAGAAAACAGTAGGACGTTCCAAGTCAAGACGGCTTCCTGAGGTTTGGGGTACAGACTTCTCCAGCTCACCAATGTCAAGCATTGTCACCCACCTTTCCCTCTGCCTCAGAAAAGGAGCCCCCCACACCCCTGTGCCCAGAGGCAGCATCAGCAAAGAGAGGATGTCATTGGAAAGCTGCTGGCTTGCAGTCCTCGGACCGCCATCCAAATCGCCAATCACGTCACTTTGGACAAAGTACTTCATCTTGCTGAGCCACTGTTATTCATCTCAGAAATCTTCAGGGTATTTGGAGGTTCAAAAGGTCCATAAGTGTTGTTTTTAAGTGAGTATTTGTATGAAGGGGGAAAAAGCACTCGTAAAACTAGCATCTGAATGCATGGTACGTAATGTATTAGAGAACAATGGCTACATCAAATAAAAGACATTGAGCAGAGGAAAGCATTAGCCATTTTCTAAGAGGACAAGCAACCCCAAATCAAGAACGTTAATACACTGAAACGTATCCATTATGTACAAGAAAACCCATCAGGCCTGTCGTCTAGGTCACAGGGCACCTAATACATGGAGTGACAGTTTATTGTGCTTTGACGCTAATCTTCCTTTAGGATTTGACTGGTGAGGGACTATCATATTTCTGGATATTAGACAATTAACAAGAATTATGAGATGCCAACACCAGCACTGACTTAGGTGATTCGAGAATGTCTTATTTAAAAGCAGAATGAAAGAAAAATATTGACTTAGTGTCAGAATTGGACCATGAGAATAAATCATATAATAATCACTGAAGTTGGGGTAGGAGAGAAAGAGTTGGAATTACAAGAAACAACTTTATAAAACAAACTGGAAAAAAAATAAATTAGAATGTAGATGGTACATTAAAAAAGTCCACTATAAAGTTCTTAATACTTTTCTGTATATTTAAAGCTTTTCATTAAAATGTTGGAAATAAAAGGAGGGTAATTTACATTTAGTAGATTCCTCAGATAAGAAGAAAACATGATGATGAGATTAAAGGTTTATGTGGCCTATTAGAGACAGCAAGAATGCTGACCAATCTATGAAACAGGAACTTTATTAGGAGAAGTGAAGAGTAAGACAGGCTTCAAAGCATAGTTTTTCTTTTCCTTTGTTTTGCTGCTTAGCAATATGGAAATCTTCACGGCTCCAATAGCTCTGGAAACCGTATGGCACAAAATCCACAACACTCACTGGGCCTCTCTAAGAGCTAGCTCAAGCCACCCCAGTCCTATAAATGATCCTATCATTTAACTCCACATACACACCCTCTCACTGCATTTACAACTAAGGCCCAATCTCAAATTTCAGGTATGATAATGCCATAAGTTCTGCAAAAATAGTTTACCATAACAATGAACCAGACAGTGAATAGCTTTTTAAGGAATGAGAAGAATCCTATTAAGTGATAACCATTATTAGCAAGGAGAAGCTTGGTAAGCGTTAAACTGTAATCACCACAAAATTTGGATTTCAACACTGTACCCTATATTTTGTCCAATTTAATAGAAAAGCATAACTGCCATAATTAAGTAAAAGCTAAAGGCAATGTGCATCTTAAGCTAACAATATGACAATTTAAATACATATGTAAATGACACTACCAGGTAAATTACTTATCCACAACCCAAACCAATTAGAGGACTTTGGACCATTTCACCATCAACCTATTTATTCCTGAAGCAATAATATTTTCAATGGGCAAAAGAACCCTATTTTCAGTACTAGAATACTTACGGAGTAGCTAAAAAGAAAATACTGTATTATTTAACATTTAGGCTGTGTGTGAAATTGGCTTTCAAAACAATTATTAGAGAGCCTGTGAACAGGAAAAGTATCCTTCTCAAAAAAAAAAAAATCTCAAAACCCTTCAAAAATCAGAACTAAGAAACAGGAGCACGATGAGAAATAAGAAAAAGATAACACTGAGAACCTGAAAAAGGGCAAGTGAAAAATACACAAGACGAATATGAGGAAGTGAGCACCAGGCAGTCACCTGGGTGACAGGGAAATGTCCCCAGAAAGGCCGTGTGACGTGTGACATGCAGGTCCCGGAGCCCAATCCCGCAGGAGGTGGCAGCTTTGCTGCCCCTGACCTGTCTCACTGCCTCACTTTCTGTCAATGGGCTGACTATGACTTCTATGCTCGTTTCGTAATGACTTCACAGCAGCCGGTCGTCTGCCCCAATTATAAATGGTGCCAGGGTCTCATTAGGTCTTGACAGTCGGTGAAATAGGTCATTTTTTTAAAAAGGGCATGATTTCAGGGTTGCGTGAAAATTCTATCCAGACCTCCGCTCTTTATGCCTCAACCACGCTGCTTTCTTTAGCAGACCAATGCCTGTAAGTGAAGATAAGGCATCAATTTATATTAAGGTGACCAGACATCCCGCTTTTGGCGGGACAGTCCTGATTTATAACAATTTGTCCCGTGTCCCACAGCGTTTTTAAAAAGTCCCGATGTTCGGAAAGAATGCACGACAAGCTAGGGAACGGCAGGAGACAGACCCAATTTTTAATCAAGAACCCCCTCCCCCCCAGTCCATGGTGTCCCGCTTTACCCATGTTAAAATCTGGTCACCTTAATTTATATGTTACATCAAGAGATGCAGAGCAAAAAAAAACATGGCTGTTCCTTGGTTCAGGGCTGGGAATAGGAAGGAGGAAGGTCTCCCCAAATCACCAAGGCCACCAGATCCTCCAGGTTCAAAGGTGGGGAAAGCAAGGTCACAGAAAGGTGGGGCCTGGAACTGCGATGTGACCAGCAAGCATATGGCCAGCCCAGGGAGTGTGATTGCTCTGAACAGAGTGAGAAATGTCAAAGCCAGCAGCACAGACTCCCTGCGCAGGGGAGCCCATTAAGGCTCAGATTAGCCTGTCAAAAATCAAACCTGTCCAAGCCATGGCCGAGTCCGGGAAGGCTGCCCACAGCCCGTGTCTGGCAGCTGCGTGTCCACGGGGAGCTCAGACAGCAGTGGGGCCGGCTCAGTCCTGGAAGAAGAAGCCACCAGATGGGCAGACTTGCCCGACTTAAGGTGAACGCCACCTTCCCCAGTGACGGTCCTTTCTAGTGTCTTTCAAGGTCGTGGTTAAGTGCCAGCGAACACGGCACACACGTTGTTGGAAGGGCAACAAAGGCCAGGCTGCTGGGAATGTGTTTTAACAACTTGCAGCCAAGAGGCCGGAGTCCACGGAGGCTCCTCCTGCAGAGTGAAGCAGACGGACTCTCTGGATTCGGGCTCCCGGCACGGCCGTCCCGGGTCAGCCTGACTGCAGACCGGGCGGAGGGGTCACTTATCTCCCATCGCTGCCCACACAAACGCCTCGGTTTTGATTCAGCCCACTCGCTGGTACATTAGAAGATTCTGCTTTAGATACCTGTGAAACTTCATCAACAGGAATGCCCTGACGTTACCACGTATCTGCCAATCACAGCATTTAAAATTACTCATGGAAGCGTGAAATTGTGTAAAAGAAAAAAAAAAAATGTTTTTCTTTAATGCTGTAAGCAGTGAGATACAACGATCCCTGATGTGTAATTCCAAAGACGTCTCAGAATCCGGGAAATAAAGCAACTTCACATGTCCCCGGGTTATTATCAATACTGTTTCATATGTACTCGTCGCTGTTCAGATGCTTGACCAGTAAGGGCCCGGGGCTGTCAAGTTGGGGACAGCATTGCGTTCTGGGACGTTCCATCAGTCTGAGAGGACTCTGAACGCACGGATACAGGAAAAGGTGCCGCTGCAAAGCAGGAGGAGTCGTGTACACGAACAGAACAAGGGGGAGCGTGCTGGTTTCCCAACGGCCCTGCACACGCACTGACAGGCGTGGTAGCTTCCCAACGGCCCTGCACATGCACTGACAGGTGTGTTGGTTTCCCAATGGCCCTGCACATGCACTGACAGGTGTGTTGGTTTCCCAATGGCCCTGCACATGCACTGACAGGTGTGTTGGTTTCCCAATGGCCCTGCACATGCACTGACAGGTGTGTTGGTTTCCCAATGGCCCTGCACATGCACTGACAGGCGTGGTGGTTT